>CABHPH010000510.1:2616-24728 GCA_902168325.1 Peromyscus nudipes | reverse complement strand
GACGACGACAGCAGATCTCTGTGTACTGAGAAGACTCCTGTCTCATCGGTATGTCTTCCGACCTCATAATGCTTGAACAATTGCATAGCGGAACCGATTTTACTATAATATTATAAATGATCTCCCTCTTATTTACCCTTACATGATGGTTGGTTTGCCAATCATGTAACATAATCAGTGGATTATGTTTCAGGAGAGCCAAGGCAACATGACAAAGTACTCGCTATGAGAGGAGACTTTGTACTCTAAGTAATGAAAGGATACACAGAACCCACATTTTCCAAAAAAAAAAAAAAAAAAAAAATTCATGGACTGGCAAGAAGACTCGAGGGGTAAGGGTGCTTTCCACCAAGCCTGGTGACCTGAGTTCTATGTTTAGAACTCACTCGCTTATTGGAAGTAGAGAACAACCAACTCCCACAAGTTGTCTTCTGATTTCTATGCACAGATACCATCATACACACACACACACACACACACACACACACACACACACACACATACACACATGTAAAATTTTTAGTAAGAATTAAAAAATAAAAAAGAATTTATTAATCACCTATTTGTTCCAGTTACTAAACTAGATAAATGAATATTCAAATTGAGAAAAATAGTCAGGAGAAACCAGTAATCCTTGACCACCATGTTTGTCTGGGGAAGCACAGCCTCATGGTGGAGAAGGACTAAAAAGACACCATGTATGTGGGATGGACATTTACGTTCATGAGAAATGGAAGCTCCTCCTGATGTACAGCAACACTGCTGTCATTAAGCTGTCAGAGCCTGCGGGTCTGAGTGACACCATCAAGACGGGCTGTCTCACAGACCACACCTACTTTGTCACTGGCCTGGCTGTCTCTGGAACAACGGTCCCATTGCTGAAGTGCTGCAGGACCTGCAGCCCATAGTGACCATGCTACATGGTCCAGGTTGGGGCAATAGCTCACCAGGGTCAAGAAAACAATGGTATGTGTACTGGGGATTATGGTGTCATCTCCACCTGTAAGGGAGACCTGGGTGGCCTATTGAACTACCAAGCTGAGGTTGGCTCCCTGAAAAGGGTGTGGCATCTTGAGCTTTGGCTCTCCCAAGGGCTTCACCAATACAAGAAGCCATTTGTCTTCACAGCATATCAGCATATTGATAATGACTATATCAATGAGAAAATACATAGTATGAAAAGTCTGTTTCCTGGAAACCTCAAAGCCCATCCCTGAAACATCAATGGGGCGGGGGAGGAGGGAGAGAGGAAGGAAGGAAGGAAGGAAGGAAGGAAATAAAGAAAAGAGATGTAAACAATGTTGGTGTTTTAAAAAGTAGCCATAATAATGCTGCCCTTAGATGCCTCATTCTAAACCCAGAACCTACAAATATGTTAGATTATATGGCTATGAATTAAGGATGGAATTAAGATTAATCAGATGATTCTATTTCCTACCACAGCCACTACAGTCCCCAAAAGAGGGAGGAGAGCCAAGGAACATAGAATCATTAAAGAAAGGCTCAGAGAACTCCAGCACTGATGGCTTTGAAGATGGAGGAGAGGCCAAAGCTAAGGAGTATATGTGACTATTCTCTCAAAACCCCAAGGGTAAAGAAACAAAAGTCAAGCCTGATGTGATGATGCGTACATGCTCCGCCAGCTCTCGAAAGGAAGGACTGGTCTGGGCCAGCCAGAGCTGCATAGTGAGACTCTATCTCAGAATGTAACCACAAAAAAAGAAGAAAAAAACCCAACAACAAAAAGAACAAAACAGAGATTGAAAAAGACGGGAGAGAGGGAGATAGAAAAAGAAAGACAGACCGAGGTCTTCTGTAGAGCCTCCGGGAGCCAGACAGCCCCACCTGCTGGCGGGTCGATTACAGCCCACCAAACCCGCAGGATACTCAGCTTTTTTGTGACTGCGACAATATGCCTGAGAAACAACTCGGAAGAGCAAAGGTTTGTTTTCACTCGCAGCTTCAGAAATTTCAGTCCAAGGCCAACTGTCTAGGTCACGTTGGGCCCAAAGTGAAGCAAAACGTTATGGCAGGATTCATACCAGTCAAACAGAAACCTAACTCAGCACTCCTCAGAAACCTCAAGATGTGGGTTTGTTTGCCAGGAAATCCACCACTTCCTTTCTCCACACCTTATGATCACCTAAGCTGGGCAAAGCTGCTGCTCCCCTCTCCCACAGAAACAGCTCTGCAGTTTGTTCCCCCAAGAAACGTTTTTTAAAAAACCTACAGAATGGTCTAGTTCAGTGATTTTGCTTGGGTTCTTTTGTCGCTCAACACTGGAAATCTCAGCTCAGCGCTCACACTGTCTTCACGAGAACTCTGGGTCTGGTTTTAGGTACTGGGGGAAAGGTTCCGGCATTATCCTGACTTTGTTTGTCCTCCCTCCCCTCTCTTTGGAGAATTCAGTCTTTCATGCACACCGGTTCATGGCCAGTATCTGCTTCTCCTCACTGCCCTCTTCCCACTCAATCCCTTTGCTCTCCCTTCTCCACCCCAGGTTTCCAAGCTAGCGTCCAGGCATAGAGTTTGAGGTTGAACCTCAGACAACAAGGAGCAGCTAAGCTCCCCTTTGGGGATAAAGACCTGACTCTCTCTCTCTCTCTGTGTGTGTGTGTGTGTGTGTGTGTGTGTGTGTGTGTGTGTGTGTGTGCTTGGTAGCTGGGTTTGTGTCATGTCACATCCATTTTTCAAAAAGAAATAGACTTTTCTGTTACTTCTGCTTTGCTTGTACATTACTTGGAGGGACACTGAGATTTTTGTTTGTTTGTTTATAACAATTTTACTAACATGAATAAACCAGTGAGAGCGAAACAAAAAGAAGAGCAAGTTTTATTATTATTGCTATCTGATGTAGCCTTTGAGCAGGAGTTAGAGCTGCTGCTCTTAATTAGCTTCTCTTCTCGCAGGAAAGAAGTTCTAGATAGTAATTTTTCCACTTAAATTTAACTTTTTATGATTTTCTTTTCTTTCATGTGTATGTGTTTTGCATGTTCGGACATCAGTTGGCCACGCAGGTGTGGGGCCCATGTAGGACAAAGATGGCCTGGGATTCTCTGTAGCTAGACTTATAAATGGCTATGAGCTACCATATGGTTGCTGGGAATTGAACTCAGGGCCTCTGGAAGAGCAGTCAATACTCATAACCACAGAACCATCTCTCCAGCCCCAGTATTAATTTTTCCTTTGAAATGATAAATGGTTACTGTTTAGGGGAAAAAAGTGAAAAATTAGATAATTTATTTTAAGTACACTAGTGATATGAAGGGCCACGTCCCAAAGAGCCTGCACTTTGTTGATGTCAATTTTTCATGATAGTTCTTTCCTCTATATATTTTTAATTTAATTTTTATTTATTTATTTATTTATTTATTGAATTTATTTTATTTTATTTTACAATATAATTCAACTTTACATATCAGCCATAGATTCCCCCGTTCTCCCCCCACCCACTCCTCCCCCTCCCCCCGGCCCACCCCCCATTTCTATCTCCTCCAGGACAAAGACTCCCCCGAGGATTGAGATCAACCTGGTGGACTCAGTCCAGGCAGGTCTAGTCCCCTCCTCCCAGTCTGAGCCAAGCGTCTCTGCTAAGCCCCAGGTTTCAAACAGCCAATTCATGCACCGAGCACAGGACCCGGTTCAACTGCCTGGATGCCCCCCAAACAGATTAATTTTTATTTATTTACTTGTTTATCTGCTTGTTTGTTTGTTTGTTTGTTTGTAGGCAGGTCTCATGTAAGCCAGGTTGACCTCAAACTCACTATAAGCCTAAGCTGAGCTTGAAGCCCTGGTCTTCCCTTATTTGCTTCTACAGTGTTGAGGTCTTAAGAGAGACCATCTTGTGTTTTCTGTGGGTGGGATAATGGCATCACAAGGGTCCTAATGACTTGGGGGATGGGGGTGGGAGCAAGAGTCAGAAAAAGAATCAACAGCCAAGATACTTTCACAGTGGTGGCCTATGAGCCCAAGGCAAGGGAACTGGTGCCCTCTAGAGGCCAAAAGGGGACAGCCTCCAGTAGACTACTGATGGTTCCATGAGCACTTTAGAAACCATGACCTTAAGTTATCTAAACTAATGAATTCCTGTGCTTGTAGACTGTTGCCCACTCGTCACAGCAGAGCTAGAAGACTATTACATATTATTCTGGCTGTTTGGTGCTAAACTGCACTTTGGTCAGAACATGAAAGTTGTCAGCAAGTTCTGTTACTTTTGCTTTGTGTCTAGAGAGTGATGCTTTAATAGAATTTCAAAAGCAAGGGATACCATCATTTTAAAAAGAAATCAGGTGGTAGGAATAAGACAGTCCAGTTTTAAGAATTGAAATTACAGAGTTCTACATAAACACACAAAGGGGCAATAAAAACCTGCAAAAATCTGCTGTTGTTTCTAATGCACCTTGGCAAAAGATGAGAAGCTTGTAAGGAGCACTCAGATTCACAAGACATTAATGTTGGTTCTTGGTATCTGTGAAGTCAGGCAGGGCTGTCTGGAGTGTGTTTCAGTTACAATGAATTCTTCACCAGATTGGACAGCTGCAAATCTGCCATGTGGCATTTGGTTGCCCCTCTGTGTGTCCTCAACTACCCTTGAATTTATTTCACTGAACTTTGGTGTCACCTGCCTATTTTAAGAGATGTTACAAGGTATTACCATGTGAAACCACAATGATACTTCATTAGTGTTCCCTAGAATCCCCTCCCCAAGAGCTCAACAAGTCCTTTTCTTGAGATGTGGGTCTTAGAAACAGATGAGGGCAAGCTGCATGCAACAGAACAATCTTCTTTTTCTATTTTTTCTTACTATTTTCTAGTGGAGACTGGACTAGGTCTTCTTAGAGAAAGTGCTTTACCGAACGACAGATGCATAGCATGAATTGTTTTCTAAACTCTTACTAGCACATCTGCAACATAATGAATCTTTCAAGAAAGAAACCGAATGCATGCCCATTGCGAAGGGTGTTTAATACACCACTATGGAAATATCACTTATAACACTGGAACACACTGATAAAGATGCTACTAAGAGAAGAAACTCTGTGAGTGGAACCATCTGTATTTGTTACTCAATTTCTGTGTGGGATAAAAATTGCTCCTTTGTATTAAGAAAATAAACTTTGATATCTATATACAGTGCAGCACACACATCTGTAGGTAAGGGATTCTGGGAGCATGGTCTCAGAGGTAGTAATAACCTGAATAGCAATCAATTAAAGCTTCAGTGGGACTCTGACGCCCTTCACATGTTTGAAGGAAGCTTTACTTTCTCTTCTCCTTTGAATGGATGCATGTATATGTGTGTGCTTGCATGTGAGCACGTGCGAGTCTTGTTGGAGACATAAATCAGTGCCTCCCACATACTAGTCTATTTCTCTATACCTGAGCTACATTGTCATCCATCCATCTTTCTCTCCTTTTCTTTCTTCCTTCTTCATTGGCCTCCCATAAAAACCTGGAACCACCAAGAAGACAACACATCTCACTGCGTTTCTGTAGCAAATGTTCAAAATGGTAAGTTGTTCCATATGTGGATGACAGCTATAAACTTTCAATATAATTTATAAAAGACCAAAGTGTAACTGTAGCATGAATCTTAAAAGTTCTTATTAATAAAATCAAACCTGAGGCCAGTTATTGGGGTGAACACTGGAAGGTCAGAGAGACAGATCAAGCCACAGCTTCCTCACCTTGCCGGATCCTCAGCTGGTCTTGCTTCCTCAGATTGGAGGCCTCTGAGTCCTCATCCAGAATGGGTCTCAGCTGAACTGTGCTGCTAGAAGCCTGAAAGCTTAACTAGGCCAAATGCTTACCCAGGCCAAATGCCTCGAGTTTCTGGTCCTCACGCCTTATATACCTTTCTGCTTTCTACCACCACTCCCTGGGATTGAAGGCTTGCTTTCTGGGATTAAAGGCGTGAGTCACCATGCTTGGGTGTATCCTTGAACACATGGATTTCTGCCTCTGGAATGCTAGGATTAAAGGCGTGTGCTACCACTGCCTAACCTCTGTTTAATATTGTGGCTGTTCTGTCTCTGACCCCAGATAAGTTTATTAAGGTACACAATATTTTGGGGAACACAATACCACCACATGTAACTGTGGTGATGTGATTAAAACTCATGAACCTACTGTCTTAATTTGTTATCCATTGCTCTGATGAAACACCATTACAAAAAGCAACTTGGAAAAGAAAGGCTTTGTCTCGGCTTCCAGCTTATAGTCCATCACAAGGGGAAGTCAGGGAAGGAACTCAAGCAAGTCAGGAACCCAAGGAGAGGCACTGAGCAGTGGCTTTTTTATATACCCTAGGACCACCTGGCAAAGGGTGGCTCTGCCCCCAATAGGTTGTTGACTTTCACATCAATCATTGTCAAGAAAATGCTTTAGCCAGGTCTGGTGGCGAGCACCTTTAAGCCCAGAACTTAGGAGGCAGAGGCAGATAGATCTCTGTAACTTAGGGGCCAGATTGGTCTACAGAGTGATTTCTAGGACAGCCCCAGCTATGTAGAAAGAGTCTGCGTCAAAAAACAAAAACTAAAACTAAATGGTGGGGGAGGGGCAAGAAAATGCCTTAGAGACAGCCCTATAGACAAGCTGATGGCATTTCTCAAGTGAGGTTCCTGTCTCCAGACGACCATACCTTGTGTCAAGTTCATGCCAAGGCCACTAGCACAGCTGCTTACAGAACAGGGTTGTTTTAATTACTGCTTAATAACATACTGTGTGTGGTCTTAAGAAAGTACACTGCTGGTGTGGTGAGATACTAAGAGCCAGTGCTAAGAGCACTGGCCGCTCTTCTACAAGAACCAAGTTCAGTTCCCAGGACCCACAGGGAAGACCTCAACTGTCTATTCCTCTAGTCCTAGGAAATCTTAAACCTTCTTCTGGACTCCTCTGGTATGTGGCACACAATTGCCACACAAACATAAATCAAACAGCCATTAAATAAGTAAATAAATAATAAACAAACAAATAAATACATAAAATTTAAAAGAAAGTTCAGTAGTCTTTTTGAGCTGTTTGCAACATCTTTGAAAATCCAGCCATCCAGGCAGGAGGGGAGTCAGCTTTTTCTGGGTTTGTCCCTGGTTCTAGGATGGCCACACACACAAGTATAATGACAGCACACATTGGATTCTGTTACTAAAGAAGCAAAATAAAAGAAGACATAAAGTTAAGAGAAAGTGGGAGTACATTTGGAGGTGTTGGGGAGGAACATGGATGAACAGAATCAAGATTCATTGTGTGCATGAGAGGAATTCTCAAAGAATTAATAAGAAAAGTATATGGAAAAATGGTAATCTAAATAAATCAATGAGAATTCAACATGATGTTAAGAATATGTTGTGCTCCTTCACTGCCTGTCTCCTTTTTGGAAGCTTCTCAGTAAGCCATGGTGCCGTCTACTCATCACAGGCCAGCACAGGTGACTCAGAGCTCTACACACCCCATGAACACAGCAGTAAGAAATTGCAAAGGATGTTCCTGCAATGATAATCTGACCTTTGCTATTCTTTCTACCATAGCTGCTTCTTCCGTGCTGGTAGGAGAGGGTTTCAAGACTGTGGTTTGCTATGGAATGAGAAATCTCATGGGCAGAGTCCATGATTCGTGCTCAGATGGTCTGTTTCCCCTGTGAGAGACAGCTCCCTCACACAACTGTCCAGGAACTCAAGGGAGCGTTGGGCTTACCATTTAACAATCTTTCAAGCAAATGAGAAGTCTACAAATGATCAAATACAGACTTTTCAAATGACAGATTTGAGGGAGTAGGGACCTGACTTCAATGACCTTAACCCACTGGTGAAGACAAGCAGATGACACTTTTCAGCCACCTGTGGGTAGTCTAGGTACAGAAACAAAAAATGAATAATTCAAAACCAACTGATACATGAACAATATTGAGGAATGAGCAGCATTGGAGTCAGACTTCTGGAGGGCTAGGCTGGCAATTTCTGAGCTGATTGAATCATTGAACATATTTCAGTGCCTTTTAGGCATAGTGAGTCTCTCAAAAACATGAAGAACTAGAAAGAGACCAGAGATGTGGGAAGCATTTTACCACTCACTTTTTAGAAGGGGAAACATCCCTAAGCCTCTTCCTTGATATATGGCTGATATGTTCTGCAACCTTGGGTAACCAGAATACTGTCTCACTTTTAAGGCCCAGCAGTGTAAGCATGCAAGTTCAAAGTTTAAAGAGGACAGAACTCACGAGTGGAGAATAAAAATTATGAGGTATTGAGAAGCTGAATCTTAGCAGTCAGCAGGATGGAATTGACAAGCACTAAGGATTTTCTCATAGCACACCCTTAAGTGGATATAGAAGAGTGTTTCCAAGGAGGATTATCTAAGGGGGAGGGGCAAGACCACCAATGAAAGTTGGTGGAGCTATCCTGGGGACTATGAGTCTGGATGGAATAAATGGCAGACGAAGACAGTCACTTTCAGAAGTTCCTGCCTGGCTCTGCTTCCTGCCCACCATATATGAATACTTCCACCCTGCCCTCCATCTTGTGAACACTGAGACCCCTGACAGATAAGGAAATCACCCCTTCCTGGATCATGTTTATGGGAAGAATTGGTGTAAAATCCCTAGAAGAGTCAATAACAGCTGTCCTGGAATGGACACCATACCTTATTTTATGGAAGATGAACCACAGTAAGCAAAATACACTTGTGATGGTTAGGCTTAGTTCTCAACTTAATTAGACATGGAATTAACTAAAACCCTAAAATGGAGGGCACAGCAGTGAGAAGTGTTTTGCTTCAGTTGAAGTGGGTAGATTCACTTAAAATACAGACTTTGGAAGTAAAAAGACACAAACATTTAATCCGGATCTCAGGGCCTGAAAACACACACCTTTAATCCAGATCTTGAAGCTGGAAGACACACCCTAAGTTGGGCCACACCCTCTGCTGGAAGCCTATAAAAGGACATGGAAGAAGGAAGCTATTGCTCTTTGTTTGCCCTCACCTTGCAGCAAGTCCATTCCTTCCCTGGCATTAGAGAGTATTTCTGTGGAATTCCAGCATATACTGAAGACCAGTGGACACATCCAGCCTCTTGGACTGGGTAAGCACTAGAATCTTGGACTTTCCCTTCACAGCTAGCCAATGTGGGATTAGCAGGACTGCAGCCCTAAGTCATTCTAATAAATCCTCTTTGTTCATACAAAGAAAGATTCATTGCATATGTTCTGTTCCTCTAGAAAACCCTAGTACAACATTTTTGATATGAGTGTATAATATGTACCAAATTTTCAAAAGTTGTGTATAATTGTCAAAACTAGATATATATTGACCTAAGATTCAATTTAGGAAAAAAAAATGGAGTGGTGTAAGAGTCCCTAGCAGCCTAGACTGTCTTCTCTGAAACTAGTATTGAAATATGGTTAGAAAATTTCAGAGACCCAAATTTCCAGCCTCATGGAAGACAGACCAGAGGTGAAACAGAAACTAAAAATCTAAATCCTATGTGCTATTGTGTCTCACAGGGTAAAGAGAAAACAATTGCTAGATATTCATTTTGGATCCAGTTTAACCTTCAAACTACCTCCATGAGAAATGTCAGGAGACTGGATAGCCCAGAGATGTGACTACACACAAATCAGAGTCCAGAATTTCTCCTACAGGTGGGCCATCAGCAACTTCTGTTTTATTATGGAGGAAATGCTGGAAAGCATTAGAAGCCCAACTTTCTCAATAGGAGCCAATGACAAATGGTGTTTGAGAGTACACATGAAGAGAGTCGATGAAGAAAGTGCAGATTACATGTCAGTTTACCTAGTGTCCAAAAAGGCATGTTTTTTGCAAAGTTCCAGTTCTGGATCGTAAGTGCTGAAGGAGAGAAAATGCAAAGTATGAGTAGCCCAAGAGCATTTAGGTTCCTGCCAGATGTGGAGCAGGGATTCAGAAAGTACATCCTTTGAAAACTCTACTTGTCCTATGCACCTTGCCATCTCCTAGATGATGGGCTCACCCTCCCCTGCGAGGTGAGCATGGTCCAAGACTACTTCAGTATCTCTGACTAGAACAGGAAGCCGGGAATCCAAGTTCCAAGGTGCACATTGGCAGATGAGCTAGGAGAGCTGTGAGAGAATTCCCGATTCATAGACTGCTGCCTGGTGGTAGCTGGCCAGAAATTCCAGGCTCACAAGGCCAGATTAGCAGCTTGCTCTCCAGTTTTCAGAGCCATGTTTGAACATGACATGGAAGAGAGCAAAAAGAACCGCATTGAAATCCATGACCTAGAGCCACAAGTCTTCAAGGCAATATTGGCCTTCATTTACACTGGAAAAGCACCAGACCTTGACAGCATGGCAGATGCTGTGCTGGCAGCTGCTGACATGTATGGGCTGGAGCATTTGAAGGTCATGTGTGAGGATGCCCTCTTCAGGGATCTTTCTGTGGAGAATGCTGCCTCCACTCTCTTCCTGGCTGACCTCCACAGATCAGGGCAGTTGAAAATCCAGGCACCAGATTTCATTACAGCTCATACTCCTGAGATCTCTGAGACCTCAGGCTGGAAGACAAAGGAAGCGATCCTAGGACCTGGTCTTCCAGAAGCAGCAGCCAGTATTGTTACAAATGACACCTGGGTAGACTATGGGATGTGTGGAGCATTTATAGTGAAAGAAGAGAAAGACAGCATGGTGGCTGAGTCTTTAATACAGCTGTAAATGAGTTGAATGGCAGGTTGGGGGAGGAGGAGGTCTGGACTCTGATACAGTCTACCCAGCCTCTACCCTGTTACTGTACTGCTTTAATTTTTGTCCAATGAATTGGAAACTGGAATTCATTTTAGTTGCTGGCCCCAAGCACGTTACAACAGGATTTCTTTAGAGAAACTTGTATGGATTGGACTGAGCAGAACATATATATGGTCAAGGGTTCAGAGCAAAGGAGAAAACAAACATGAATGTTTGATTACAAGAGAAGGGGAAGAGAATGAAGACATTTTTCTCCAAACTCAGTGTGTGGAACTGGAGAGATGACTCAGTTGGCTAAAGCCATTGTTGCTCTTGCAGAGAACCCTTGTTCAGTCCTCCTCTTGTCTCCATGGACACATCCATCTCTGTAGACAATACCTACCCAAATAAAATATCAACTGAATAAAAATTTTAAAATCAGTTTCTGGATTCCAGTGGTGTTTCTGTTTGAAGAATCCCATTTTAGTCCATCCAGCTCTGCTGAGCTGTGGAAGTTTGTGCAGCAACCTCACTGCTACACACCACACACACACACACACACACACACACACACACACACACACACACGCAAGTCAATGAAATGATACCAAATGAAATTCTGTTATACTCATAGATTGGTGCCTAGCCAATCATCATCAGTTAGGATTTCTCCAGCATCTAATGGGAGCAGATACTGATGTCCACAGCCAAATATTAAGCAGAACTCAGGGAACCTCAAGGAAGAGGGGAAGCCAGGATTGTAGGAGGGGTCAAAGACATCATGTGAACAAATCTCATGGGGACTCACAGAGACTGAAAAGGTAATCACAGAGCCTGCATGGGTCTGTACTAAGTCCTCTGTAATCATGTTGTGGTTGTTTAGCTCTGTGCTTTTGTAGGATTCCTAACCGTGGGAGTATGGGAAGTCTCTGACTTGTTTGTCTGATCTTGGAAACCTTTTCTTCCTTCTGGTTTGGTACCTCGAGGCTTGATATAAATGTTTGTGCTTACTCTTATTCATCTTCTTATATTATGTTCATTTCATATCCCCAGGAAGCCTGTGCTTTTCTCAAGAGCAACAGAGGAGTAGTACATTTGTGTGGAGTAGAGGGAGGGGAGACTATTCAGAATGTATTGTATGACATAAGAAAAAGTAAAAACAAAAAGGAAAAAAATTACAAAAAGTTGGAAAGACATTTGAGGAAGAAGTATTTGGACAGATCTGCAAAGGAACAAAGAATGTGAAGATCCTTTTGTCCCCTTTAAATGAGGAGTTCAATAATCAAGTAGATAGGACGACCCGCTAGGTGGACAGTCAGACATCCTCGGTGGACAGTCAGCCATCCTGTTATTGCCCCATGTGCCCATGGTTAAAGTAGCCATGGTAGCTGTGATACAGGTTATGCATGAGATCAACAACATGGATATCCACTCATCAAGACTGACCTGGTTACAGCTGTTGAATGCCAGATCTGCCAACAGCAGAGACCAACACAGAGACCCAGAGATGTCACCATTTCCCCAGGCTGAAAATCCAGCAGCTGGTGATAGGATGACTACTTTGTCCTTACAGGAGTCCTATTGTAGGTATGGATTTGCCTTTCAAGCATATAATGATTTTACAAAAACTACTACACAAGGACTAACAGAATGCCTTGTCAACCACCATGTTATTTACACAGTATAGATTCTGACCAAGGTAGAGGAAGTACTCCTGACTGGAGCCACAACAAACATTCCATTGAACTAGAAGCTCAGACTTCTCCCAAGCCACTTTGAAGTTTTGATGTCCTTAATCCAACAGGCCAAAATGAAATAACAGTGTTAGGAGGGGTGATTGACTAAGATAAACATCAGGAAATTGGATTGCTTCTCCACAATGGAGTGAAGAAAGATTTACAACTGTCAGGCAGGGAGTCCTTTAGGGCTCCTCAAGGTGCCATATTTTCCAATGACTAAAGATGATGAGAGACTCCAACTGCCTAATCCAGGCAAGTGACAAAAGGTCCAGACACACCAGGAATGAAGAAAAATATCACAACTCCAGGAAAGGGGCCAAGATGGGTAGTGATATTCCCACTGAAGGAGAGTAAAAACCGCCAATGCAAATATTTTGGATCAAACTAAATAAGTTTTATTTTCTGCTATAATAGGTTTTCTCCCTACTCCCAGGTTCGAGAGAATAGCCAGGAGCATAGGAGAAGTGGGTTTTTATAACCCAAAAATGCAAGGCTAAGGGTTTCCCAAGGGTTGGGGTGTTCTATAGGATTTTTGGTGAATAGGGACTTGGCTGAACTTTTTCACAAGGAGCCAAAGACAAACAGAGATAGTCTTTGAGAATATACCTGACTGGGTCTATCAAGAAAGCAAAGATTACTTACTTACTTACTTACAAGGTTACTGTCAGTTTACTTAGTGTTGCTCAGCTGTGGGTCTGGATGGAATAAAAGGCAGGAAAACATAGAGCCACCTTCATGGTTTCCTGGCTCTGCTTCCCACTCACCATGTATAAGCTCTTCACCTGCTGTTCATGTTGTGAAAACTAAGTCCACTGACTTAAGGAAAACACCCCTTCCCTGATGGTGTTTATAGCAGTAATCATTGTAAAACCATAACAAGAGTGAATAATAGCTGTGCAAAAGTTGACATGATCCCTTATATTGGAAGATTAACCACATGAAGCAAAACATAATTGTGATGGCTCTTCTTGGTTCTCAATTTGACCATATCTGGAATTAAATAAACCCCAAAATGGAGAGCACATCTGTGAGAAATTATTGCTTAAGTTGATGTAGGTAGATCCATTTGAGGAATGAAGACACACATCTGTAATATAAATTGAAGGCTGGTAGATACAATGAAGACTGGGCCACTTCATTTTATTAATCATTGCATATTATTTATTACCTTCATATTCTCCTTGATGATGGTGTCTCTGCTCAACTCTTGTTTAAAAATAATTCTCAGCCATTGTTTTATTTGTTCTTTCATTGATTTTTTGCTTGATTTTTAGAGATTAAGTAACTTAAGAAAAATAACCTCAACTCAAAGGAACTATGTTTCCCAGGGTTCCCTTAAACTTCCTGTATATTCCAGGCTGTCACTTTAGATTTCCCTTGCCTCCTGAATATAAAGACAGAACTGTTTCCAGCTTCAGAATCTGTTCTTTGGGAGGCAGGATGTATTTAAGGGAGTGGACTTTGGGGTGGGGTGTTATTGAGTTTGTTTTTGGTTTTAGAGACAGGGTCTCATTTGGTATGCCCAGATACACCAATCACTCTCTGCTGCCTCAGTTTCCTGGTCAATCCCCTTCTATGTAGTAAAAAATCTGTTGTGGTCTCTTTCCTGTCAGACCCCATCCCCACTGGTTCACAAGGATCTTCTCCCCTAATCTTCCTTCCCTCAACTCATCCCATCACCCCAGCCTTCAACACCTGCATGCATTCATTAAGAACACACCAGCAGAGCAAGACAGGGAAATGGGTAAGCCAACTGAAGAACTCCATTGCTCCCCTTTTCCCTCCAAATCCAATCCCACAGTTTGATACCTAGAGTTGCAACAGAACACTGACTGCAGCTTTCTTCCCCCCCCCCACACCCACCCACCCACCCCACATCTTCTGTGGATCCCATACAAAATTCTTACCCTATTTTTTTCATAAGATTTTTATTGATTATTTGGAAATTTCACATCATGGAACCCAAACACCCCTTGCTTGCCAGTAACCTCAGTTCAGACACCCCACCCTTGGGCCTTGCCCCAGAAAAAAAAAGAAGGTAAAATGAACAAGTCCAATTTGAATTGCCCATATATTCACTGGAACATGGTCAAACTCCTGGTGTCCAGCCCCTAAAATAAAACTGAGTCTTTCCCAATTGTAGCAGAAATCTTAGATGGTCTTATTAATAAAATCAAACCCAGGGCCAGTTATTGGGGTGAAATTCTGGATGGTCAGAGAGACAGAACAAGCCACAGCTAACCTCACCTGGCCAACTTCTCGGCTGGTCTTGTTTCCTCAGACTGGAAGCCTCTGGGTCCTCATATCCGAATGGCTCTCTGCTGAACTGTGCTCCTTGAAAGCCTGAATGCTTAACCAGCCAAATGCTTCTAGTTTCTGGTCCTCACGCCTTATATACCTTTCTGCTTTCTACCACCACTCCCTGGGATTAAAGGTGTGTGTCACCATGCCTGGCCATTTCCAATGTGGCCTTGAACTCACAGAGATCCAGAGGGATTTCTGTCTCTGGAATGCTAGGATTAAAGGCGTGTGCTACCACTGCCTATCCTCATGTTTAATATTGTGGCTATCCTGTTCTCTGACCCCAGATAAATTTATTAGCATACACAATATTTTGGGGAACACAATACCACCACACCCAATTGCTGCCCCACCCAATTCTGGAGAGTTACATGTTTGCATCCTTATCACAGTTTTTAAGATTTCTCTTTGATGGCTTTCTGTCTAGGCTGTTACTTTTGGGAAGGATGGGGGAAGTAGAGGTTGTCACAGACACCTATGTCCCTCTTTCTCAACTCTGAGTCTGCACTCATCAATCCCATGACAGAAGGAGCTTCCTTGCCCTTACAGTCATCAGGAGCATGGATCCTGGACTTACATATGGTTTCTGGTGACAGCACACACCATGGAAATTTACATGGTCCCTGGCATCAACACGTGTTGCTGAATTAAGCATGGTCTCCTGTGGCAATACTGAACACAGACATCAACCTAGCCCTCTGCTGATGGAATTAAAGATGTGTACCACCATTTCCTGGCTCTATTTCTCTTTTAGACTGGATTAATCTCCTGGAGCCCAGTGTGGCCTTGAAGTCACAGAAATCCAGATGGATCTCTGCCTCTGCACCCACATATGTAAAAGAAACATTACTAAAGCTTAAATCACACATCAAATCCCACACACCAGTAGTGGGAGGCTTCAGCTCCACACTCTCACCAATGGGCAGGTTTGCCAGACAGAAACTAAACAGAAAAATAAGGGAACTAACAGACATTATAACTCAAATGGACTTAATAGATATCTACAGAACATTTCACCCAAACACAAGAGACTATACCTTCTTCAGCATCCTACAGAAACTTCTCTAAAAGTGACCACATACCTGGTCACAAAGCAAACCTCAACAGATACAAAAAAAAATTGGAATCATCTCCTGTATTTTAATGAACCACCATGCCTTTAAGTTGGAATTCAAAAACAACACAAATTACAGAAAGCCTACAAACTCATGGAAACTGAATAATGCTCAACTGAATCACCAGTGCATCAAGGAGGAAAGAAAGAAAGAAATTAAAGACTTTCTAGAATTCAGTGAAAATGAATGTACAACATACCCAAACTTATGGGACTCCATGAAAGCAGTACTAAGAGCAAAGTTCATAGATCTAAATGCCTACATAAAGAAGTTAGAGAAATCTCAAACTATCGACTTAACAGTACACCTGAAAGCTCTAGAACAAAAAGAATCAAACTCATCCAGGAGGAGTAGATGCCAGGAAATAATCAAATTGAGGGCTGAAATCAATAAAATAGAAATAAAGAAAACAATACAAAGAGCCAATGAAACAAAGAGTTGGTTCTTTGAGAAATTCAACAAGATAGACAAACCCTTATCCAAACTAAAAGGCAGAGAGAGAATATCCAAATTAACAAAATCAGAAATAAAATGGGAAACATAGCAACTGACGATGAGGAAATCCAGAGAATCATCAGGTCATACTTTAAAAACCTGTACTCCACAAAATTGGAAAATCTAAAAGAAATGGACAATTTTTTGCCTAGGTACTATGTACCCAAAATAAATCAAGACTAGATAAACAATTTAAATAGATCTATAACCCTAAGGAAATAGAAAAGTCATTAAAAGTCTCCCAATCAAAAAAAGCCCAGGACCAGATGGTTTCAGCACAGAATTCTACCAGAATTTCAAAGAAGAGCTAATACCAATACTCCTCAAATTGTTCCACATGATAGAAACAGAAGGAACATTGCCTATGAGGCTACAGTTACCCTGATACCAAAACCATACAAAGATTCAACAAGGAAAGAGAATCATAGACCAATATCCCTCATGAACATTGGTGCAAAAATACTCAATAAAATACTGGCAAACTGAATCCAAGAACACATTAAAAAATCATCCATCATGATCAAGTAGGCTTCATCCCAGAGATGCATGGATGGCTCAACATATGAAGATCTGTCAATTTAATCCAGCACAAACAAACTGAAAGAAAAAAAAACCACATGATCATCTCATTAGATGCTGAAAAAGCCTTTGAAAAAATTCAACACCTCTTCATGATAAAGGTCCTGGAGAGATCAGGAATACAAGGAACATACCTAAACAGCAAGCCGACAGCCAACATCAAATTAAATGGAGAGAAACTCAAAGCGATTCCACTAAAATCAGGAACAAGACAAGGCTGTCCACTCTCCACATATCTATTCAATATAGTACTCAAAGTTCTAGCTAGAGCAATAACACAACAAAAGGAGATCAAAGGGATAGAAATTGGAAATGAAGAAGTCAAACTATTGCTATTTGCAGATGTTATGATAGTATACCTAAGTGGCCCCAGAAATTCTACCAGGTACCCCCTACAAGTGATAAACATCTTCAGTAATGTGGCAGGATACAAGATTAACTAAAAAACAATTCAGTAGCCCTCTGATACACAAATTACAAATGGGCTGAGGAAGAAGTCAGAGAAATATCACCCTTTACAATGGCCACAAATAATATAAAATGCCTTGGGGTAACTCTAACCAAAGAAATGAAAGACCTGTATGACAAGAACTTTAAGTTCTTGAGGAAAGAAATTGAAGAAGATATCAGAAAATGGAAAGATCTTCCATGTTCATGGATAGGTAGAACCAACATATTAAAAATGGCAATCTTATGAAAAGCAATCTACAGATTCAATGCAATCCCCATCAAAATCCCAACAAAATTCTTCACAGACCTCGAAAGAACAATACTCAACTTCATATAGAAAAACAGAAAACCTAGGATATCTAAAACAATCCTTTACAATAAAGCAATTTCTGGAGGCATCACCATCCCTGACTTCATGCTCTGCTACAGAGCTATAGTAATAAAAACAGCTTGGTATTGGCATAAAAACCAACATGTGGACCAATGGAATTGAATTGAAGATTCTGACATTAATCAACACACCTATGAACACCTGAATTTTGTCAAAAAAGCCAAAACTGCCCAATGGAAAAGAGAAAGCATCTTTAACAAATGGTGCTGGTGTAACTGGATGTCAACTTGAAGAAGATTGCAAATAGATCCATATCTATCATCATGCACAAACTCAAATCCAAGTGGATCAAAGACCTCAACATAAATACAACAACACTGAACCTGATAGAGGAGAAAGTAGAAAGTGGCCTAGAATGTATTGGTCCAGGAGACCACTTCCTAAATATAACACCAACACAGACACTGAGACAATCAATGGGACTTCCTGAAACTGAGAAGCTTCTGTAAGGCAAAGCATACAGTAAATAAGAGAAAATGACAGCCTATAGAATGGGAAAAGATCTTCACCAACCTCACATCTGACAGAGGGCTGATCTCCAAAATATATAAAGAGCTCAAGAAACTAGACAGCAAAATATCAAACAATACAATTAAAAAAAAAGAATGACAGAGCTAATCAGAGAATTCTCAATAGAAGAAACCCAAATGGCTGAGAGACATTTAAGGAATTGCTCAACATCCTTAGTCATCAGGGAAATGCAAATCAAAACGACTCTGAGATACCAACCTACACCTGTCAGAATGGCTAAGATCAAAAACACCCATGACAGCTAATTTTGTAGAGGATGTGGAACTGTTGGTGAGAGAGCAAACTTGTACAGGTACTTTGGAAATCAGTCTGGCAGTTTCCTAGAAAAATGGGAATCCATCACCTTAAGACCCAATCATACCATTCTTGGACATCAATCATACTACAAGAACACTTGCTCAACTATGTTCATAGCAGCATTTTTCATAATGCCCAGAACCTGGAAGCAACCTAGATGCCCCTCAATGGAAGAATGGATAAAGAAAATGTGGTACATACACACAATAGAGTATTACTCAGTTGTAAAAAAAAAAAAAAACAATGACATCATGAAATTTGCAGGCAAATGGATGGAAATAGAAAATATCATTCTGAGTGAGGTAACCCAGACTCAGAAAGGCAAATATGGTATGTACTCACTTATAAGTGGATACAAGATGCAAAGCAAAAGATAATCAGACTAAAACCCACACCTTCAGAGAAGCAAGGAAACAAGGAGGACCCTAAGAGGGATTACAGATCACCTTGGGAAGGGGAAATAGAAGAGATATCCATGATTAAACTGGGGATGAGGCGGGGGCAATTAAGGGTAGGGGATGGGGCATGGGAACACGAGGGAATAGGATGGTTGAGGTGGGGCAAGGATGGAGTGGGAGAGCAATGAAAGAGATATCTTGATAGAGGGAGGCATTATGGGGTAAGGGAGAAATCTGGTGCTAGGGAAATTCCCAGGAACCCACAACCCCACATTAGACTACTAGCAATAGTGTGAGGGTGCCTGAACTGGCCTACCCAGGTAATAAGACTGGTGAATACCCTGAGTGTTATTATCATGGAGCCTTCGTCCAATAACTGATGGAAGCAGATGCAGAGATCCACAACCAAGCACCAGGCTGAGCTCCGGGAGTCCAGTTGAAGAAGGGGAAGAGGGATTATATAAGCAAAGAGGGTCAAGATCATGATGGGAAAATCTAGAGAGACAACTGAACCAAGCTCAAAGGAACTCATGAACTTTAGACCTACAGGTGTGGAACCTGCATGGGACCAAACTAGAACCTTTGCATAGGGGAGACAGTTGTGTAGCTGGGTCTGCTTGAGGGGGCCCATGGCAGTGGGATCAGGATCTATCCCTGGTGCATGAGCTGGCTTTCTGGATCGCATTACCTATGGCCAGATACCTTGCTCACCCTTGATGCACTGGGGAGGGGCTTGGTCCTACCTCAACTGAATGTACCAGGCTTAGCATGTTCCCCCACTGGAGAACTTACCCTGTTGGAAGAGGTTATGAGTGGTGGAGGGAAGGGGAAAATGCTGTGGATATCGCTCTGTATCAATAAAGCACTGATTGGCCGGTAGCCAGACAGGAAGTATAGGCGGGACTAACAGAGAAGAGAGGAGAAGGAACAGGAAGGTGAAAAGGGGAGACTGGCTGGAGCCGCAGCGAGGAGAAGGAAGATGTAAAGTACCGGTAAGCCACGAGCCACGTGGCAAAGTAGAGATTAATAGAAATGGGCTAAATATAAGAGTAAGAGCTAGACAATGATAGGCCTGAGCTAATGGCCAAGCAGTTTAAATAATGTAAGCGTCTGTGTGTTCATTTTATGAATGGGTTCGGTCAGGGAACCAGGGACTGGAGGGACTTGGGAGCTGGAGACTGGCGGGACTTGGGAGCTGGAGAGAAGCTCTCCAGCAACAGGAAAAGGCAGGGGGAAGGGGGAGCAAGAGGAGGGATAAGAGGGGAATCTGTGGTTGGTATGTAAAATGAAAAAGAATAAACATTAAAAAAAAAAAACAAGCATCAGGTCCCATTAGCAAAAACGAAATCAAGATCAGGTATGTATTATAAACAGACAGAAAAACACTAGTAAAATAGCATGATCACTACAAGTCTCCCCAACAAATCAAGGTTTTTCCACTCTCTTTATATCTGTTCAATGTACCAACTGAAGTCTTAATTAAACCAGTAAGGCAAGTGACAATAAAAAGGATACAATTTGAAAATGAAGAAGAAAGAATCTTTTTCTTTGGAGAACACTATAATACACATAAGTTAGGTCAATGATTCAACAAGGAATTTCCTACAGCCATTAAATACTTTCAGCAAATTAGCTTGACAAAAATCTAAGGGAGTGAAAACTCTGATTAGGATGCATTGTGTAAGATAAGAATCTATTTTCAGTAATAAAACATTTAAAAAAAATTAGTAGTCCTCCTGCATACTAATGAAAGACATACTTGGAAAGAAATCAGAGGAAAACCCCTTTCACAATAGCCCAAATAATATAAAATAACTCGGGGATAACTCTACCAAAGTAAGTGAAAGACTTGTATGCTAAAACTTTGCTTTCTTCATCGATCATTTCAGGCATTCCCTCAAACACCTATTTCTCTTTGTCATTGGCTCCTGGTGAAAAAATTCAACCAAGTTCCTACATCACCAAAATCCATCTGGAACATTCACACTAACTCTCAGAAAACCCTTAAGCCTTGCATTTTTGGAGTTATAAAAACCCCACTACTCCTATGTTCCTGGCTATTTTCTCAGTCCAAGGATTGGGGAGAAAAACAAAACACTAATATGGCAGGAAATAAAGCTTATTTAATTTGACTCAAAACATTTGAGTCAAGATAATTAATATGGAGATGAATAAAAAGTCTTGCTATTCATTAAATTAATATTAAAGGTAACCTTTCAATATCATTTGTTTAAGATTAACAGTATGGTTACTGTGATTAAAGAGAAATTCATGAACCAGGCATGATGTGATAGTCTATGGCATTGATCAGAGTAGTCTGAAGGGTGAGGCTGACTCAACTTTTCAAGTCTGAGGCTGACTTGGTCCATAGAGCAACTTCTAGGAGAGCCAGACATGCAGAGTGGAAAGGCATCAAAAAATGAAAGAAAGATGTAGGAATGAAATCATGATTACCTCTTGAATTCCTGCTAAAATATTTCAGATGCCAATGTTTTAGAGAAGGAACTAGTCTTTCAGTGCTGTTCTGTCCTCTTTAAGAAAGTAACTGGGATGAGATGGAGTAATGGTTCAGCAGTCAAAGGTGCTGAATACCTTTCCAGAAGACTGTCATCCGATTCACTTCATTAATAGGTCTGCTGACAACAGTCGGTAACTCCAGTTATCCAGTGGATCCAACAGCCTCTTTTGGCCTCTGAGGTACCATATGATCAAGGTGCACAGAACCACCTGTGTAACAGGGCCCAGACTTTAGCGGGCCCCCATAGGTAAGCACAACTGTCTCCATGATGGAAGTACAATTTAAAGGGTAAAACCCAGCACTTGTGTAAAAAACAGCAACCCCTGCCACAGCTAAAACAAAGGCTTAATCCATCAAAGTCCATAGTTCTGGGAATATCTCTAAATGTTCAAACTTTGTTTGAAACAGAGTAACATTTTTGCTTCTGTAGTGCCACTTCTGGCTAATTGTTCTTATTAACTGAAATTTGTCAACCCAGAATATGGGTTTTGTGCTTAAAAGCTCACGCTGAGAAAGGCTAGTTGCTGCACTGGAATCTGGAATACCTCATGTAGTTGGCAGCTGGCTAAGAAAGACTTTCTATTTTCATAAATCCATTTTGAAACAG
>CABHPH010000508.1:0-11263 GCA_902168325.1 Peromyscus nudipes | reverse complement strand
CTCTTCACCTGTTACAGTAATTAATGCTTAAAAGAAGAAACACCTTCATGTAAAATTGTTTCTTTAAACTGTTGTTTTACCTGTAATTATGTGATGTCTCTGTGTTTGAGCAGGAAAGTGATCAGGCAAATTGGTTCCTGAAAATTTTAGACCATTGGATCTTGGAGATGAATGACAGGAAGTTGTCAAAAATCAGACCTTGGTCCTGGGAATGAACATTTCTTAACTGCTCAGTCATATCTCTAGTGCTGTAATTTTTTCAAGTCTATTTATATCATTTTGAAGTGTGGAAATGAAGACAAACTCATACATGAGAAAACCTATTCATGTAAACAATTTGGTAAAGACTTTAGACATCACACTTGTCTTCAGCTTCAAGAAAAAGAAATCATGTTTCCTTTATTTTTCATCACACACCTGAAGGAAGTAAATTACTTACCATGTTCACTTAGGACTAATGGTGGAGATCACTGCATTGTGATTTGTATCTTGAAACTTTTGAGGTAGATACTAAAGTGTGGTATATGTGTGACAAATATATTTAGTGATGTTTATTTTGTTGCCTTTGTATTTCTTCTATGCCTTTTGTTCATTTTATATTGTACTTTTCTTAGTGGTCGGTATTGTTCTGCTGTAATATATAGAATGGTATACCCATAATCTAAGCAGTCCACTGTTTACTTGAATATCAGCAGTGTGTGATCATATTTTTTAAGTAAGGTTGTCTGTAAAGTGGTGGTTGGTTTTTGTTGCTGACTTTGTGTTTCATCTTTTCACAAATTCCCTTGAGATATGTGCGTGTAATTCTGTTTGGCTTGGATATTAGTAATGATTCAGGGATACATTTGAACTCATGATCCCCATGTATCCACCTCCTGAGTACAAGTCCAAAGGTAGATGATGTACTCCCATCATGTATGCTTTTTTCAACAAAATTTAACAGTGTTAATGTATAAATGCTTAATGGAAATGAATATAAGAAACATTAAATACCTCATGTGTGTATTCAAAGCAGTATTTTCATTTATCTGGTAAAGATGTAATAAAGTAGGAGAATCAGAATCCACCATGAACCTCATACCATAGCTTGCTAAGTTATATATGTATATTTATATAATTTGATGTTCCATGATTATCCCATCCACATTAGTTAACCATTTTGCATTTCATCTTCAAGTACTTCCTTCCAAGAGAATTATCCAGAGATGCCAGGTAATGCAATATCACTAAGATTTCCCTTGTGAGAAACATTTATGTGGCCTCTGATATGATTATGGGTTGTAGGCTCATGGCAGATATGTGAAGACCAGAAGATAGCTTTGTGGTTCTCTTAATAGGGTGGTCATAGTCTGGTTTCCTGCTTTGCACACAAAGACTACCAATGAGCCATCTCACAGGTGCTCAAATAAGATTTGTAGAAATGATACATTAAATTATTCTTATTTTCAGATTGTAAACTTAATTTCATAGTAGGATACAAGTACAAAGGACAAATTGAATAATAAATTTTCTTTGCATATTAAAATATTTATACAACCATATATTTTTCAAAATTGATTATGGGGGCTAAGCATGTGTTTATAACATTGTCTCAGAACCACAATCGAATGCCAGAGAATTGCCTCATTCTGTAAAGTTGTTTCTGCTAAGCCTGAGGACCTGAGTTCTATCTCTGAATGATCCATACTACTCCTACAATTTTTTGTTATTTCTACACTTGGGCATTCACAAATGCACACTCCTACATCAGCACATACATAAATTATTTTTAGACCTGTATAAGTGCCATTGATGTCATTTGCAACTAAATGACTCCATAAGTTTCATCACTAGATCTCACTTGAGGAAGAAGAAAAAAGACAAATGAAAGTGGTCCTCTCAGTCCTGTATACAATTCCTGGCACTGGTGTAGAAACACAAATGCAGTTCAATCTTTTTAAGTGGATGAAAATACCAGCAAAGAAAATAACCCAATTGTTGAGAATATATAAAAGGATTTGCCCAGTTAAATTATAGAATTTCTTTTTTTTTTTTTTTTTTGTCTTAAAAGATATTTTTTGTTCAATTCTTTCGTAAAAACATTGGTCACTATTTAACATACAGAGGCAACAAAATGCACCCAGTTCACATGCATCAACAAGTCAGTAAATCATAGTACATGAAGAACACAAATTCTGAACGAACAGTCCTCCGGCAGCTCATGAGACAGCTGTCGCTCCGGAGCTGATAGAGAACAGCAGCTGTGAGACAGGGAGGTCCAGTTTCGGCTGATGTCCGATTCTCTGTGGTGAAAACACTCAACAAGGGTCCTAAGGAGTCATTCATTTAAAGGGGACCATCTTCAGAAATCACATTGTGCAAAGAACCGTGTCAGGTCAGAACAAGAGCTTGAGAAAACGGTACCTTTGGGTGAGGACAAAGAGACTTTGATTTTGTTTGTCTGCTTTTGAAAAGTAAGTACTTTAATGGTTCAAAACATTTCACTGATTAAATAGGATTCAATTTTTTTTGAATGTCTTTCAATGTGAAAGTTACATCTTTCATGGTTTGACAACTCAGATAGCTGAAGAGTTAATGAAACTGGCATAATTCTGTTAACAGGAATTCCGGCAGTAAGGACTGGGATAGTTTTAAGAGAAAGAAAAAGGAAATCAGCAATCAAATGTCCTTTCTAAATTCCAAGATAAATGGGATTTAACAAGAAGAAAAGTTAAGCACCACAATACAACACTTAAAAACAAAAACAGGAAAGAAAGTCACCAATACACCAAGGACAGACACAGCACTCACGTATTTACACAGAAAATGAAATAAGCATTCTAATCCATCAGCCTGGAGTCCTCTTCCTGGTGTCTATGTGTGCTATGTGGAAGAAGACACAAAAGACAAATCTGTCTGCCATCTCCAGTCGTGGAATTCTAATTTGATCAAAGGAGAATGCTACTTGAGTATATGAGAATTTGATGGTTTTTTTATATTGTCTATTTTTCCTTAAAATCATGATAAATGGACAGCACTAAATCATCCCTAAGTGCAAGAGGGGCAGTATGTGACATATTTTCTAATGGAAAAGATATCTTCTTTAAAAAGAGCTCGAAGTAATTATGTGCAAACAAATTCCCAAATAAGATTTAAAAGGCATAGTCATGCTAAGTTTCTCTTTTCTATCTAGTTAGCAAATATTAAAAATTTTAATTCCCCAAAGAACAAACTCTAACTTCCGTTTCTCTCTTCCACATGTTCAATGAGTC
Source organism: Peromyscus nudipes (assembly GCA_902168325.1). Lineage (NCBI taxonomy): Eukaryota > Metazoa > Chordata > Mammalia > Rodentia > Cricetidae > Peromyscus > Peromyscus nudipes. The sequence continues at coordinate 8,012 of CABHPH010000508.1, read as the reverse complement.
TGTCACATGTAACTTTTTAGCGTATGTAGACCACATGGGAGAAAATTTAAAAGGTTCAGAAAATTAAAACCTAGGCTTCCCACTTGATTTCATTTAGACATACAAGCACAGACAGAGGAACTTTCACCAACCATGTGCTATAATCACCACAGAAGAAAAATCTCCAAAAATGGGAGGAAGACTCTCTCCTCATGTTACATTTGACTAGACTATATAGCAGAGCAAAATATGAAATACATGTTATTTCTAAAAAATTCATCCAAAAAAATCACAAAGCAAGATCTAATGAGATTAAGATTCTGAGCATGGAATATTTATATTCATTCCATTCTGATGAGATAAAATCACTTCAGGGGAGAAATCCTTCCAAAGTAATAGAACTGATCCTCATGAACCTTCCAAACACCACTTGAACTCTGCCACCTTCCTCTATAAACCTTGAAAGCTTCCCTTTTCTATTTCCCTTAAAAAAATGACCATGATTTCCAAATGTCCTATCAAATTCCATAGTTCACGCTAATTTCCTAATCTTTTAAAAGACGGTGAGCATTGAAGTACTGTCTTTCCCTCACAAACCAGAACTCACGGTGTAGTTAGTCAAAGGTGGGAAATGAAAGGTCAAAAGTCAACTAGAAATAAGTACACTTGTTAGCATATATGGGGTATGTAAAAGGAAGGCCGGAAAATTGCTCTTTCTGGCCCTTAAGACAGCGTGGTTCAAAATTAAAATGAACCAGATATACTTAAAATACTTAAAATCTGTATTCATTTGGAATAGATGTGAAAGCTTTGAAAATGAGTGAAATCACATGATTGTAAATGTTTACTGTGAAACAGCACAGAAGTGATGCCTGCCACCAGGCAGGGAGTCAAAATTTTAACTGATATTAAACATCTTAAATAATCTGGAGAAAGCCTAGCATTGAATTATAACCATCAAGGAAAAAAAAAAACATAAATAGGTATTTCCATGCATGTACATGTTACATAACAAATAAGCAAATCCCAAGTCAGTACAGTACAGTATCAATGACTAAAATAATATGTTGATACATAGAGAAGAGGAAAAGATAACATATTGATGCCACTGATGAAAAGCATCTCAACAATTTACATAAAATGATACTAAATGGTTTTTAAAAAGATGTCATAAGAAGACCAAGCCACAATAAGTTAGTGTTTCCATAATACATGCTGAATTATTTGATCCCGTATCTATACACTGTTACTGTCTTCACCACTAAATGTTGTGACAGTATTTTTTAATGACTGAGGTACATTAGTTTACATCTTTTTATAGGTATTCTAAGATGATTAATTTGTCGTTTCCAGTTTTTCATCTTCTTCACCTCCTCCAAAGAAAAACAAAGGGAACATTCCTAGAATGCAGCCAATAGTCACCCCAACAGCCTTGCCCAGATGTGTGCTAACACGTGTTTGCCACATGTCAACTTGCTTTGGTGTAAGATCAGGAATTGATAGGCCTAACCTGGAAGCCAAGGCCTCAACGTAACCTGCAAGGCCAAGTCCAGCTAAATCTGAAACAAGATTTCCCAAAGCAGCAGCTGCCATCGTTGAAATTCCCAAAATAATTCCAATAGACAATTCGATCTGGGTTCCTGCCACAATCATAATTGCATTATCCAAAAAGCCAAACCCTATGAAAGGTATCGCATTGTGGAAGAATACGTATCTCAGCTGTCCTGGAGTGGGTGGTTGAGCTTCCAATTTTTCTTGGGCGATGGCAATGGACTCGAAGCGGTGCAGCTCTTTGAGCAAGCAGCTCCTCTCGGTGGAGTGCAGACTGTAGATGAAGTCGCGCGCGCCCTGCGCCGTGTTCAGCGCCTCCATGGGCTCCTTCTTGGGGTGGGTGCCCAGGAGCCGGGGACCGCCGGGGACCCCGAGCGCCAGCAGCCCCCGGCCGCAGCCGCACCAGGATGGCGGGCGGGGCGCGGCGGCAGGGCCCGGCCTCAGGCTGCGCACCGTCCGGCTCCCCAGCAGCGGCAGCAGCCGGGACATGGCGTTGGAGCGCGACCCCCGCGGCAGTCCCAAGGCTTCGTCCGGCTTCGGACGCAGCTGGACAGAGGCTCAGGAGCTGGGCTCAGCCCGGCCCCGCCCCGGGTCCTCCAGACGCACGGCCCGGACGCCCGGCACCATGCACTCGGCGGGCCCGCACGGCGACCGCCCTCCAGCCGTGCCCGCTCCGCTTCCCGCAGGCCCGGAGCCCGGGAAAACTTTCTGTGCCGCGGCCGGGCTGGGAGCTCGGAGCGGGCGGGCGGTGCGGGCGGGGTATACAATTCCTGGCACTGGTGTAGAAACACAAATGCAGTTCAATCTTTTTAAGTGGATGAAAATACCAGCAAAGAAAATAACCCAATTGTTGAGAATATATAAAAGGATTTGCCCAGTTAAATTATAGAATTTCAAGAAATAATTCTGTTCTTTAAAACATGGTTTCTTTTTAAATATTGTTTTATCCTTTCATTTTCTGATTCCATTGTAGGTCACTTAGAAACCCATATTTCTGAACTTAGAGGTGCATGAATGTAATTCCAACACTTGGCAGAATATGCTGGGTCAATCTCCATGAGTTTGAGGCCAGATTGGTCACCATAGTGAATTCCAGGGTGGCCTATTTGGACACGTCCTGTCTCAAAAAAATTCCAAAAGAAAAAGCATATATCAAATTATGGAATTTTTCATAATATAATCTGGCTGGACTGTGACTGGTTTTAACAAAAGTTTTTGTTATCTTTGCTTACATCAAGAGAAATGGGTTAACAATGAAAATAAAAAACAATATAGAAAGTCCATTCACAGAGGTATAGAAATCGATTGAATGCTTTGACAACCATCTAGAGGGGACTTTCCTCACCTTCAAGTCACAGGAGACAGAAAGAGCAGTAGGACATCTTCATCATCACAATTATAATGACATATTTGGGACCCGAAGAGTTGGCTCACTGGTACTGGTCTTCTTGGTTACTCAAGATGGATTCCTAGCACCTACATCAGATTTGTCACATCTACCTGTATTTCCATGTCCTTGAGTGTATTCGCCTTACCTTTTAGGAAACCAGATAAGCAAATGGTGAAAAGACAGATTATGTGTGTGATTCCATATTGTAAGAAAGGCTTTATTCATGTGCCTGTTATCTTAGAAAAGAATGAAATTTAAGTGCATAAGTTTTGTTAAGTTAGTATGTCATGTTCATGCTAGGTACCAATGGTGACCAGAATATGGTGCCTGATCCCCTGTGACTGGAGGTAGTGTCAGTTGTCAGCTGTCTTGGAGTGCAGGGAACGAGAGTCAGGTCCTGTATATAAAAAGGTAATGTTCTCAGTGCTGAAACTTCTATTCAAGCCTATGAATATGTCATTAATAGTAGTAAGGTGTGGATGACTGATCTAGGTTCATCCTTACCTCAGCCCAGGTTACCCAGAAGAAATATAAGATTGATAGAACCCGAAACTACTTCACACTTGGTGCTCTAAGAATTTGTTTTTACTCTTACCCAAATGAGAAATTATTGGTTGAGGAGCAGAGTACATAGTCATCTCGATTTTCGAAACATGTACCCAACTCTAAGAGTCATACATTGTGTTCATGTATCCAAAAAAGCCATGTGTTGTTTCTCTTTGAACTTATTCCAGTGATGATCCATCCTAAACTTGGCAAGTTTTTGCTAAGACCTCACATAACAATCAAATGCTCGCAATTATCAATTCCATTGATTCACAGTTTTATGCCACATACAGTTCATATTCAAAATTTCCATTTTTTACAGCACTTTATCACAAATGTTAGGAAAATGGGCTGCATAACCAGAGACAGTTCTGACAAGGCAAGGCCGGAGGAGTGGTTTTTTAGTAAACATTTCTACTAGAAATATGAGATCAGATATAACTAAGAATATTCTGGATAAAAATGGATGACCAAGAGACTTCCAATTACCATTTAGAATGCTTTGTGTTGTAGGATATAAAACTAGCCCCCGGTACTGAATGTTATGGTGACCCCTGAGACAGTCACACCCTCTCCTCATTAGTATCCTGCTACTTTCTGGTTGTATTAAAGAAACAAAAACTGTCAAGTGACTTAACCTCTTTTTTTTGGTTTTTTGAGACAGGGTTTCTCTGTGTAGCTTTGCGCCTTTCCTGGAGCTCACTTGGTAGCCCAGGCTGGCCTCGAACTCACAGACATCCTACTGCCTCTGCCTCCCAAGTGCTGGGATTAAAGGTGTGTGCCACCACCACCCAGCATGACTTAACCTCTTAAAAAAATCATTTATACTTATAATATAGAATGAAATAGGATTTTTACCCATTTAAAAATGTTTATAGAGCTACTAAAAAACTCACATTTAGAAATAGTTGGTTAAAATATTCCTCTGGTTTGTACATGTATCGAGGCGGGGATACTGACAGACATGATGGATGGTTAGTCAGACTTGGCTTCTTCTCTTCTAGTTCAGAGACTGGACTCTGTTTTTCAGTGTCTCCATTTTCTGCTGCAGATCTGTAGTTGTTGGTCAGCCACTTTTGTCTCTATGTTTTTGCTCCCCTCTTCTCTTATGTTTGCACTTTTCTGTGTGATGATTTCTCCTTTCCCATGGCCTTTTCCAGTGCTGCATCCACCTTGGCAGAGGCAGGCTTGCATAACAGTCTCACGGAGCATCACTTGGGCTCTGACTTCACCACTCCTTCCTCTTGGGCAATGACTGTGGTGTCACTGGGTAGAACAACCGTGTGATGCTGAACCTGTCATGGTGCTGCACTGCCTTAGCTGCCACCACATGAACTGCAGGGGCAGCGGGAGAACTGGTCCAAGAGTTTTCTAAACCCAAATCTCCACAAAATGAGGGGAAAATACGAAGAATGCAAAGAGGAGAGGAACTGACAATAAAAGTCTTTGAAAAGATGGTTGACCATGTAATCCAAGCCACAAGAGAGAGTTTATCTCCAATGTGGTAAATTGCAATCCAATGTGGTCCCATTGCAATCAAATCACTATTGTTCATTTCATTAAGTCCCCAAATTGAAATCAATTCTGGTACTAGCCTTCCTAATATGAAGAAATCCATAACAAAAAACTTTTTTGTAGATTTCTCATTTTTTTAAGTTCAAAAAATTTTAAAAAAAAGTAACTTCTGGTATCAGACTTTCATTTCCAAATATGAAGAGACGTTTTATGACCAAAACTTTTTACAGTTAACAATTTTACTTCCAACAAGTGTCTCTGCATTTTCATTCTCAAGACAGAGACGTTTTTGTTTATAGTAACCTTTTAAAATGCCCTGTTTTTGATGATAGCTCAGGCTTTTCTGCGTTGCATTTCTTTTCCATGGATCTCAGCTGTGGATGCCATGTGCTTTTTCTGGTGTCCACCATTCTTAGCTTGCTAGTGACTTCTGGAGCTTTTGAAACCACTTAGACTGCCTGCTTCACAGTCTGCTAGGACACTAACTTCTATATCTGGGTTTTTTAACCACATACATTAAGCACAGACTTACACTTAACATATACACTTTTTTTAGAAATTCACATATAGACTCACAAGCATTTAGACTCACATTCAATACTTACACTTTTTTACAAACTCACATATAACATTAGCATCTACTTACTTATACCTAAGGAAAACATAAGACTACTTTAGCAAATACACTTCTAATTTACTTCTTATATTGATGTTTTACAACAAACGTCTTTACTTATTTACTGCTTATATTCTTAAATAAACTTACATTTAAAACTAGCATCTTTACTTCTTACAAGCTTATTACTACATGTCTTATGACTACCTTAGATACTTCTTGCAAGCTTATATTCTTAAAGGAACTCTATAGATCTATTTTATAAACTTATATTCATAAGAAGTACTAAGCAAACTCTACAGGGATACTATGAGCATATATCTAACTTAGAAAACACCTAAAAATTTCTGAACACTTTGAAGAGATTTAATGTTTTCTAACAAGACAGAATAATTTTCTAATTCTTACTCTTAATTATCATCACTATCTCTATTAGAAAGATTCTCTTAACTAGACAGGGAGTACACAAATCATTTCTAAAGTTCAGAACTTATAGCTTTGATATTCTGAAAGTTCTTGATACATTGAAATGAGTGTAATTCTTTAATAGCTCACTCACCTCTGGCATTTAATGAGTGTTGCTAAACTGTACCTTATGCATTTCAGATACATCAACTCTATTAAGAGCTATCACCATTTACAGCAAACCCAAAAAGAAAGAAAAGAAAAACCTTGTAAGAATTATTCTGTTTCAATAGACAATTTTCCAATGGAGAAGATAATTGTGTAAATTGGAGTTGGGTTCCAGACCTACAGCTTTCAGCAGGTCTGAAATCATTACTGAAACTTAGTTACAATTGTCTCAAACTCCTCAGCAGTCTGGAGGCCTCTTTATACTCTTAATAATCCCAGACTGCACAATGGAGCCTTAATATCATCAAAATTGATTTAGTTGCTTTTCATACTTAAACTCTAATGTACTTTTCCTCCTTCTTAATTTTTAAGCTGCATTTGCCTTAAGTTCGTAAACAATACTGATATTTCTGAAAGATTTTTATTAGCCCAGTATTTTCACCAAAACTGCTACTATTCAAAAGAGTCAAGAACATAGGTGTTCTTCCATGAAACATCCTTCATTAGCTTATTCAGAGAAAAAGCATTTTCAGGATTTAGTATTTTCACTTCATTAGCTTTAACCCATGATGTTAGCAGCTGTAATATTAGCATTGATTTCTCATGAGGAACTTTCAGGTGTGAAGCAACTCCATTTTTTAAAACAGATTTTCTGAAGTTTGTTTCCATCTATAAAGCAGTCATTTCTTTTTGAATGCCTGTTTCCTCATCTCCTTATTAGATTTGCAAAGGAATCACTCATTGCAGGTTGTTATTTCAAAAGGGAAAGAACTTGTTTAATTTGCCATAAGTTTCTTCATATATAAAACAAAGTTCAGTGTATAAACTACTTTCTCTTGTTTTAATGATTTTAAAGTGGCTTGTTTGCTCTTATATGTAGCTTTTGCAATCTTCTGCGTGTTGGCTTTTTGTCATCCAACTACCGTAAAAACTTTGCACAGCTATTAGGGTAAATAAGGCATTTTCTCAAGGAGCCTGTAAAGCCAAAAAGCAGCATAGCTCCAAGTTTTGTATTCTTACAGTCTTTCCTTGGAACTAACATTCAAGAAACTCTAGACGATTTTCATCCTTCTTATTCTTTTAAAAGCTATATTTTAAGTTTACTATGAATATCTTTTCGAGCTGAAAAGTTTTTTCAATGTCTGATCTTTAACAGAAAATCTACCTTTCCCAGAATGCATTTCTCATCAGATTACTGTTATGAGCTAGCTCATGGACTCCATTTCCCACACTTCTTTACAGGTCTAAAAGTCAAGTTCTGGTTCTCTTTTACTGGGCTTGCTTCCAAAGTTTATGCCCAGGAGATTTGAATTAAGTTTTTTTTGCATTTTTCAATTATGGGACATTTGGAGATTTCCATTGTCTCCTCGGCTTGCTTTAACAGGTGCCTCTCCATCAGACACCGGCCCTGGATCAGAACAACACCTGCCTCCTTAGCATGCATTGAGGCAGGCATTCCTTTTCCAAACTTCCCTCAGGGCTTGTGTTTGCCTTAGGCAGTCAGTGAAAAGCAGAAGCATTTACGACAGAGATTTTTCACAGCTCCTTCAGAGAGATTTTCTCCCATGGATAGATTTTTATCTCATTCTGCTTTTTCTTTTCCCCACAGATGCAGAGCTTCAGATATCTCAGGCTGTGGCTCTGTTCCTCTGCTAGCTGCCTCTGGAGGTAGGGGCTTTTTTTTTCTCCCCCTGAATCTGCCTCAAACTCTAGCAGCTTTGTGGGGAAAAATCTGTCCATTCTCCATTTCTTCAGAGAGACTTTCTCCCTGACAGTTCCCAGTTTGGTCTCAGTTTATCCCCTCTGACATGGATCCTCTCCTTACCTTGTGCCATGTTATGG
>CABHPH010000507.1:0-10052 GCA_902168325.1 Peromyscus nudipes | reverse complement strand
TTAGAATCATGTGGGAAGAGGGAATCTCAGTTGAAGAACTGGCTCCATCAGATTGACATGTGGGCTTGTCTATACAACACTTTCTTGATTAATGATTTAGGTGGTGAGACTCAGCCTATTGTGGGCAGTGCCCACCCTGGGCAGATGGTCCCGGGTTGTATAAGAAAGCAGGCTCAGGTTCTCGGGAACAATTCCTTTTTCTTTCCCTCTCCTCCAGCATGGCAAGATGTCTGAAGGAAAGAAGGCGAAGGGGAAGAAGGTAACCCTTAACTCCCCCATCATGAAGAAACAGGAGGCCAAAAAAATGGTGAATTATCTGTTTGTAAAAAGACCTCACAACTTTAGCATTGGATAGGACATCAGCCCAAAAGGAACCTCACTTGTCAAATGATTCCACCCTATAAGGCTGCAATGGCAAAGGGTCATCCTCTATAAGTGGCTCCAAGTACCTGCTGCCATTAACCATTTCCCCAAGGCCCTGGAATACCAAACAGCTACCCAGATGCCTAAGCTTGGACACAAGTATGGGCCAGAGATGAGGACAAGAAGCAAAGGCTGCTGGTCCATGCTGAGAAGAGAGCTGGTGGCAAAGGGGGCGCCCTCAGTAAGAGACCACCTAACCTTGGAGTGGGAGTCAATATGGTCACTACTCTGGTGGAGAACAAGAAGATTCAGCCAGTGGAATCACCCATGCCGAAGACCCAATTGAGCAAGTGCTCTTGCTGCCTGCTGTGTGTCTCAAGCTGGGCTTGCCCCACTGCATCATCAAGTGAAGGCCAGGCTGGTCCACAGGAAGACATGCACCACTCTTGTCTTCGGAAGACAAAGGTGCTCCGGCTAAGCTGGTGGAAGCTATCAGGACCAACTACAATGACAGATAGGATGAGATCTGCCGCCACTGGAGAGGCAATGTCCTGGGTCAAAAATATTAGGCTCCCATTGACAAACTTGAAATGGCAAAGGGCAAAGAACTGGGTCAAAGCACACTGCTAAGTTTTCTGTACAGCAATATAGTTTCAAAATTGCCCCACCCCCCAAAAAAGAAAGAAGAGGAAAAAAAGAAAAAGAAAGGAAGGAAGAAAAAGAAAGAATGAAGGAAGGGAAGGGGAAGGAAGAAGGAAAGAAGGAACGAACGAATGAGCAAACGAAGGAAGGAACGAAGGAACAAAGGAACAAAGGAAGGAAAAGAAGGAAAGCAAGCAAGCTGAGGAGCAAGCCAGTAAACAACTTTTCTCCAGTCCTGCCTCTGTTCTTTCTTGAATTCTTGCCCTATCTTCCTTCAATGCTGGGTTCTTATTGGAACGTACAAACCAAATAAAATTCTCCTCCCCTGGTTGTTTTGGTTGGTATTTTATCACAGCAACAGACAGGGAAGTGTGATTCTCTCTGGCCCTGAGCCACAATACTCAGGTCATGTCCCTCTTCCTCCCTGTCCTCTTCCTCCCTGCAGTTTTCAGGCATCCTTTCATTCCCTCGGTGCTCTTCCAAGCTCTTCCTCTCTTTGGAATCAACTTGATTATCCTTGGTAACTTGAATGAGAAGTGTTTCCCCTAGGCTTGGGTATTTGGGTATTTGATCCCTTGGTCCCTGGTTGGTAGCACTGTTTGGGAGGTTGTGGAATCTTTAGGAGGTGGAGACCTCCTGGGGGGGAGGAAGTTAGTCATTAATGGCAGGATTTGAGAGCTTTTAGCCTCTCCTCACTTGCACTTTGCTCTCTGCTTTGTGTTTGCGGGTGAAAATGTGATCTTTCAGATGCCTGTTCCAGCCACTCTGCTGGCTGTTTGTGGCTGTGTCTCTGCTGTGATGGACTCTTAGTCCTCTGGAACAGTAAGCTCAAATCAAGTTTCTGTAAATTACTTTGGACATGGTGTTTTATCACAAAATAATAATAATAAAGAGTAACGAATAGATCCTTTACCAGCTAACACAGAGGCAAGGTCTAGTTTGTCTTCTTACCCAGAAGTGCTCTTGTGTTTTTAATAACACTTTTTCTATCTACCCTGTATCACTTTCTTCACTTCCATTTGGAAGCTAGTGTTTCTTTTTAAAGATCTATTTTATTTTTAGTTACACATATGCATGTGTATGAGGGTAAGTGCATAAGAGAGTGGTGCCTGAAGGGTCAAGAAGAGGGCATCCACTCCCCTGGAACAGGAGTTGCCTAAAGTGTGGGGGAATGAACCCGGGTCCTCTGCAAGAGCAGTACTTGTTCTAAACTGTGGAGCTGTCTCTCCAGCTCTGGATTCCTTTCTGCATGTCAATTTTAGTAGCTAGTATTTCTTGATCTTTTATGTTGACCAATGTTTAAAAGCTTCTTGGTGTGCAGTCTGTTTATTTCTAAAATATTTTACAAATATTTTTAATCATTGAAATATGATCTATATTTTTTTATTTTCTCCCTGTGTGTCTCCATGTCTTCATGTCTGTCTCTCTCTCTTTCTCTTTTAGTGTCTTCTGAGTTGGTAATCTCTCTCTCTCCCTCTTTCTGTCTCTTTCCCCACTCTCTCCCTGTCTCTCCCTCTTTTTCCACTCTTACTGCTGCTGGTGTCTTTTGAGCTGTGGATTTATCCCTGTCTCTCAGAGGTATTGTAGTCATGCTGTTTTATTCTCTAGTTTAAGGATTTGTGATATCTTTCTTAATTTATTTTCTAATTTCTTTAAATTTTGCTTGAGGTTTATCAAGGTCCTTGAGACAAACACCTCTTCACCTATTCGTTCCCATGCTTTCTGACAAACATTTTTAACACTGTTTTTTCCCCTCTCAGTACATGTTCTAACATTGTAAAATCCAACTGCTATTATTATATCCAACTTCATACATTTTCTTGATTCCACCTTTAACTGTGGGCTTAAGTGGCAGTATGCTTTCACATTTATAAACTTGAGAATATTTTAAGCCACCTTGAACTATTTTTAAATTAAGGATACTATAAATTATTTTCAAATTGTGTCAACTTGGGAATATTTGTAGTTCTACTATATGTTAATTTTAAGTTTTATTAGCTTGTGGCCAGAGATAAGACTTATTCTGCTAAAAGTATATTAAAACAACCTCTGTGGTGTAGTCTACTGTTTCATATACTTTGGACAAAAAATATGATTTTTTAAATTCAAAATAGATTCTTTTTCACATAACATTCTGATTACAGTTTCCCCTCCTCAACTGCTCCTAGATTCTCCCCACCTCCCCACCCACCCAGATCTACACTCTTTCTTGCTCTCTCTCATTAGAAAACAAACAGCAATTAATAACAATTATTATTATTATAACAACAACCATGAATAGGAGAAAACAAATGAACAGAAAAGAAAAGCCAAAGAAAAAGCACAGGAAACATAGACTTAGAGACACACACATTCAAGTACAGAAATTTGACAAACACTCAGAAAATATAATCTATAAAAAATCAGAAAACATAATAAACAAGCAAAAGACCCATAGGGGAAAACAAACAAACAAACGAAACAAAGCATTATGAGGTATCCTCCCCCTCCCACTGCTGCCAAATAAAAACCTCCAAAAAGTACTATTGAGTTGGTTTTGTGTTGGCCATCTACTGCTGAGTATGGGGCCTGCAACTAAATGTTGTTTGTATACCCAGTGAGACTCCACTGGAGAAAACTAATTTCTTCTTGGTGGACAGTTATCAGTTGGTAATAGCTTGTAGTTGGAGACAACTTCTAGGTTAGGAATGGGGGTTTATGTACACTTCCCTTCTCAATGCTGGGACCCTATCTGGCTTAGGCCTGTGTAGACCCTGTGCATGCTGTTGCCGTCCCTGTGAGTTCATATGTACATCAGCTCTGTTATGTCTAGAAGGCCTTGTTTCCTTGGTATCTCCCATCCTTAGTAGCTCTCCCAATCTCTCTGTCTCCTATTCTATAAAGTCTCCTGAGCCCTAAGGGGAGGGGTTTGAAGGAAACACTCCATTTAGGACTGAGTGCTGCAAGGTCCCTAATTCTCTGTCCTTGTCTAGTTGTGGGTATCTGTATTTGTTTCAATGTATTTCAGGCTCCTAGTGACATTCTGCTATACTTAAAGATCAGAGTCCTTCTCAGCCATCATTAGAAAAATAGAGTTTTGTTTTGTTTTTTGCTTGTTTTTTTTTTTTTTTTTGGTTTTTCGAGACAAGGTTTCTCTGTGTAGTTTTGGTGCCTGTCCTAGATCTTGCTTTGTAAACCAGACTGGCCTCTAACTCCCAGAGATCTGCCTGGTGCTGCCTCCTGAGTGTTGGAATTAACAGCGTGTGCCACCGCTGCCCAGCAGAAAAATAGAGTTTTAATAAATAGTATAAAAGCTATAAAGATATTCACTAGATAGTACTTGCTGAGCTACGTAAATCGTGTATTCTGGCATAATGTTGAGGACAAGATATTTTGTGGTGTGTATATATATGAATGTGTGGAAATTCCCATTGTTTCTATGAATTACATATTGTCTCAATCACATTGTCCTTTGATACATTACAGAATTTAGGTCTACATAATCACATAGCACATAGTCATGTTATTGTATCTGCTTGCCGTTGATTTTTCCTCAGTCAATATTATTTCTCTTTGCTATACTTCCTTTTCATTGCTTTTTTTTCTAGTGTTGAGGATTGAATGTAGGGTCTCACACATTAGAAACATGATTTACCACTGAACACTTGTCTCAACCCCATCAAGTTTCATTTAAAAACTACGTTTTCATAATAAGTATTACATGGCACTGTTTTAATATTTGTGTTCACATTTTCTCCATTTCTTTGCTTTGGAATCATAATGTTAATTCTGATATGTTAAAATGTAAGACTATATCTATCTTTTAATCAGTTAATTCATTTAATATTATGTCAAATAAAAATATACTTGCTTTTGAGATTTCTTACATACTTGATAATCACATTTTTTTACTTCATTTCCTTTCTAGTCATTATTTTATAATTATTATTAGGTTTTTATTTTTCTTATAGGAAAGTATTAATTTGTTCCTTGAAAATTTCATATATGCAATGTGTTTTGATCATATCCTTCTTGCATTATTCCCTCTACCTCCTGTTCCTCCCCCTATACATCTTCCTCTCCAATTCATCTTGTTTTATTATGTTTTTTCATTTGTAGTTGTAGTTGTTACAGTCCACTGAGTCCCATTAGTACTGCCCAGATGTGCAAGGTATGGGGCCCAAAGCAGAGTGGCATTCCCTCTTCCAGCAGTCATCAAGAGTCAAAAGGTCCTCAGCTAGGCCCTGGTAGCCTCCCCCTTTGTATGCTCCATTTTTTAACTGGCTTGATCTTGACAAGTTCTTTTGCAGGTAACCACAGCTGCTGGGAGTTCGGGTGCAACAGCCATGTAATATCCAGAAGACAGCATCTCACAAAATATCACAGCATTCCTCCCCAGGCTTTCACTTTTATGTTCTTTCTGTCTCTCTTTTGTGATATTCCCAGAGTCTTGAGGTAGAGGGAAGATTGACATATGCCACTTGTTTGGAAGTTATGCGATAGACTGTTTTTTAATAGTAATACATAGTTCTTAAGCCCATATCTATGTATTTTTTCAATTATTAAAAATTATTAATAACAAATATTTTTTTCTCGGGAGTAAAGCCATTGCTTTTATCATTGTCCATCACTCATACTAATAGCACCAATTTCTGTTCTGTTTGCTTTCTGTTCCTGTAATAAACACATGACCAAAAGCAACTTAGAATAAAAGGGTTCATTTAAGTGGACAGATAACAGTTCATCACCACGGTAAGCGAGAGCAATAGCTCAGGGTAGGAATCTGGAGTCAGAAACTGAACCCGTGGCCATAAGGAAAAGCTGCTCACTGGCTTGATTGTCCTGGCTTGCAAAGCTATCTATAGCGTATGCCCACTTGCCTAGGCATTGCAATGTTCACAGTGGATCAAGGTTTCCTACATCAGCCTGCAATTAAGAAAGGCCCACTAGGCAGCCTGTAGGCTCATCTTATGGAGGCAGTTCCTTGAGGTTCCTTGCTGTGGGATGGTCTGTATGTCAAATTGCTCTGATTGGTCAATAAATAAAACACTGATTGGTCAGTGGCCAAGCAGGAAGTAGGCGGGACAAGAAGAGAGGAGAATTCTGGGGAGTGGAAGGCTGAGTGGGGGAGACACTGCCAGCCGCCGCCATGACAAGAAGCATGTGAAGACGCTGGTAAGCCACGTGGCAAGGTATAAATTTATGGAAATGGACTAATTTAAGATATAAGAACAGTTAGCAAGAAACCTGCCATGGCCATACAGTTTGTAAACAATATAAGTCTCTGTGTTTACTTGGTTGGGTCTGAGCGGCTGTGGGACTGGCGGGTTACCGAGATTTGTCCTGACTGTGAGCTAGGCAGGAAAACTCTAGCTACAGTTCCTTCTTCCCAGAAGAGTCAACTGGACAAAAAAGTTGGCCACTGTCCTCCATCTTTTACATATCTTATCCATTAGGATGAATTGAGCTCCTACTGTTATGGGAATTCATGATAAGTTGCTTTTTACTATCAAAACCATGTTTTAAATTATATTTCATTGGTTGTAAGACAGTTTTCTAAAACATTTCTATTCATGAAATTACTGTTGATCTGAATAATAATGTGGTGGGGGCTCATAAATTTAAAAATATTTTAGATTGATTTATTTAATTTTTATGGTTGTGAGTATTTTGTGTGTGCATGTTGCTGTGCCATTTGAGTGTCTGATGCCTGCAGAAGTCATAGACATCAGATACCCACAAATGGAGTTACAAATGGTTGTGAGCTGCACCATGTGGGTGCTGGGAACCAATTCTTCTGCAAGAACAAATTGCAAAGAAAACTCTCAGACATGTCCAGCTTCCTGGCAGAAGCAAAGAGCAGCCAAACTGCCTAGAAAGCTCTCAGTCAACCCTGACTGCATACAAGAGGCTTAGACAACAGAGCCCCCAGAAGAAGGTACCCTCTGACCTCTTGTGCTGTCAGCAGGCTCTGCAGTGCTTTTTTGTGTGTGTGAGCTGTCACCCATGTTGGGGTGGCCTTTGGTGGCTTTCACCCTTTCCTGCTCCTGAAAGTAAATGCTTACCTACATTCCTGTCAATAACCCCAACAAAACTCTTTGGTTCGCTGAGTTACACTTCGTTATGTTGTAAGTTTCCTATCTGGGGTGAGTAGACATTTGTTTACATCTCCCCAGGAATAGTGTCACACAACAACATCTTAACTTATTATTACTAGTATTAATATTGTATTTTGAAAATATAAGAAAACTCAGTTTCATCTTAAAGATGAAAAGGAAGTTAACAGTATCTGTAAGCAAGCTTCAGTTATAGCATGCACATGGCCTGATTTCATTCTTCATTGACAAACTTACGTTCAGACATTGTAGTAGAATAGTGGTTTTACGCTTCACATTTCATCATCTGGAGTGATTTGGAAATATTTATGTTCCACAAATACTCAAAGAAATCTTAGCATTGTAGGTTCCATGCCTATACAATGTTTCCAGCTTTATTCTGAGCATTGTAGGTTACATGACTACATAGATCAATCAGTGTGGCCAGGGGTAGACACATGTTCATTGGTTCTCAGGGGCTATGTGTGAATTATGCAAGTTTCAATAGAAATCAAAAGAACTGGGGATTTGTAAATGGTATGTTAGGATGTGTCCAGTCAGTACTCAAATGTTTTTTTGAAAATGTTATTTTTCATGTCTAAAATTTTCCCACTGCTTTTTAATCAGAACAATTGTTTCTCCATGTTTGCTCATGCTTTATTTGTATTTCTTACCATTATTTATTTACTAATTAGTGTGCGTGGGCACGTGCACATGCATGTAGAAATACATATGCTGTGACATGAATGGGAACGTCAGAGAATAACTTTTGGAAGTTGCAGTGTGGGTTCTGGGGTTTGAGTTTAGGTAATAGGCTTTTGTTCAAGCTCCTTTACACACTGAGAAATCTCACAGCCCCTTATGTGCACTTCTGTTATGTTTCTTTCTTGAATTACTATGGGGATAACCCAGGACTTAGCACAAACCCCACAAATGTAGCTCCTGAGCTATAGCCAATACTGAAGCTTCTGAAGTATAATAACAGTTCAGAATGTATAGTTCTGGCTGCCTAGAACTTGTAATGTAGACCAGGCTGGCCTCAAATTCACAGAAATCTGTCTTCCTCTGCCCTCTGAGTGCTGTGGTTGAAGACATGCACCAAACAGGCCCAGTCAATAATGCTTGCTTTAAATTTTCCCTCAGATTGCTGTACTCAGGAGATGGAGATAGCAGGGTCAGAAGTTCAAAATCATCTTGGGCTAAATAGTGAGCTTGAGACCAGCCTGGGCTATGAATCTTGTCTTAAAATAAGTACAATGGGTGAAACAAAAAGATTAAACCAACAAAATCATTGGAGTGGTATGTGTAGCTTTGAAATTGAGACCTATAGGCAGGGGTTTGAGTAATTCCGTTAAACTGGCTTACAACAGCCAGATGCATTCTAGCTTGGATGAATAACTGTGTTAGAAACTATGTTAAGGTTTAAGCTAAGCGTCTTGTGAGAGATTTATAAACTATCAGTCATTTTATTGAAAATATGAAATACCTAAAAAAAGTTAGAGCACCAATAAATCCTAAGAAAACAGTGGTGGAAAAAATACATAACTTAAGCAATTTCAATGTTCAGGAAGGTTCCACATACTTTTCACATGTATTTATAAATTCATGTTCATTAAAAACAAAACAAACAAACAAACAGGAAAAAAAATGTTTCAAAGAATAGAAAGTAAAAAAAAAATTCATAGTTCCACTATTCACATGAAAATACTCTTGTGTTTATATTAATAAATATAGAAAAGAGCCAAGTGGTGGTGGCGCACACCTTTAATCCCAGAACTTGGGAGGCAGAGGCAGGCGGATCTCTATGAGTTCGAGGCCAGCCTTGTCTACAAAGCGAGTTCCAGGAAAGGTGCAAAGCTACACAGAGAAACCCTGTCTCGAAAAAACCAAATAAATAAACAAACAAATAAATAAAAGAAACATAAATGAGGCATTTACACACTGGAGAATAAGTTGCTCTAAGAAATAGTTTCAAAACTTTAGACATGAAAACTAACATTTTCAAAAGAACAACTGAGTAGCAGTTGGCCACCTCCCAGCATGCTATATCCAAATTTCTGGGGGCCTGTTATTTCCACTGGGGCATGTATAATCTTGGAGGACTAATGAATATTTGTCATTTATCATCCATGTATCCACTATTATCTAACTATTCATCCATCTACCCATTCTTACATGTGTCTACTCATTATCTATCACATCTTTCTTTCTTTCTTTCTTTCTTTCTTTCTTTCTTTCTTTCTTTCTTTCTACCTACATATATATATATATCATCTATCTATTTATGTATCTATCTATCATCTATCTATCTGTCCATCTATCATCTATCATACCCAATATCTTAGTTATTTTTTGGTACTGTGATAAAACCACATGACCAAAAGCAACTTACAGGAAAGTTCATTTTAATTTATGTTTCCAGAGGGTGTGCCCATAATGGTGGAGGAGGCATGGCAGCAAGTGGCTGGAGCAGGATGCTAAGAGAGCACATCTCCGAATACTCACAAACCACAAGAAGTAAACTGGAAGTGAAGCGAGGCTATAAACTTTCCAAGCCTGACCCAGTCCTATACTTCCTCCAACAAGGCTCCACCTCTTAAAGGTTTCAGAATCTCGCAAACATCACCACCATTTAGACACCAAGTGTTAAAATATGTTAGCCCGTAGGGGACATTTGTCATTCAAACCAACACACCTAATCGGTTCCAAACTATTCCACACGTTGAGAAAGGTAGAAGTGAAGAACGAGGATTTAATTTACAATTCAAATGAACAGACGCAGATATAAATGCAAGAGGGAGTTTGCAGAAGGTGAAATCTTTTATGTTCCTAGACAGGATTAACCAGTCCCTCCCACTGTACTTGCTAATTCTTTTTTTTTTCCTTCTATCCAAAAATATTCAAAATCTCTTAACGGATTTGTTAGTGAGGCCTGAGCCCGCGTGAACTGATTTGGAAGCAAATACGATCTGA
>CABHPH010000505.1:0-11740 GCA_902168325.1 Peromyscus nudipes | reverse complement strand
ATCTTTCCATCTTCCGATATCTTCTCTGATTTCTTTCTTTAAAGACTTGAAGTTCTTGTCATACATGTCTTTCACTTGCTTGGTTAGAGTAACACCAAGGTATTTTATACTATTTGTAGCTATTGTGAAGAATGTGCTTTCCCTGATTTCTTTCTCAGTCTGATTGTCAATTGTATATAGGAGGGCTACTGATTTTTTTTTTAGTTTATTTTGTATTTAACCACTTCACTGAAAGTGTTTATCAGCTGTAGGAGTTCCCTGGTAGAATATTTGGGATTGACTATGTATACTACCATGTCATCTGCACATAGTAATACTTAGACTTCTTCCTTTCCAAATTGTATCTTCTTGATCTCCTTTTGTTGTCCTATTGCTCTGGCTAAAATTTCAAGTACTACATTGAATAGATATAGAGTGGACAGCTTTGTCTTGTCCCTGATTTTAGTGGAATTGTTTTACATTTCTCTCCATTTAATTTTAGATTGGCTATAGGCTTGCTGTATATTGCCTTTATTATGTTTAGTTAGGTATGTCCCTTGTATCTCTGATCTCAAAGACTTATCATGAAGAGGTGTTGGATTTTGTCAAAGGCCTTTTTTAGCATATAATTAGATGATTATGTGGTATTTTTATTTCAGGTGGTCCATATGATGGGTTACATTGACAGATTCTCATATGTTGAACTATCCCTGCATCTCTGGGATGAAGCTGACTTGATCATGATGGATGATATTTTTGATGTGTTCTTGGATTTGGCTTGTGGGTATTTTATTGAGTTTTTTTGCATCAATGTTCATGAGGGTAATTCTTTTTTTGTTTTGAGTCTCTATATGGTTTGGGTATCAGGGTGACTGTGGCCTCATAACATGAATTTGGCAATGTTCCTTCTTTTTTTATGTTATGAAATTATTTTATGGAACTATTGGTATTAGCTTTTCTTTGAAGGTATGGTAGAATTCTGCACTAAAACCATTTGGGACCTGGGTTTTTTGGTTCAGAGATTTTTTAATGATTGCTTCTATTTCCTTAGGGGTTATAGTTCTATTTAAGTTTTTCATTTGATTTTGATTTTACTTTGATAAATGGTAACCAGTTCTTTTAGATTTTCCAATTTTGTGGAGTACAAGTGTTTGAAGTATGACCTAATGATTCTTTGAATTTCCTCAGTGTCTAGTGTTGTGCTGCCCTTTCTTTTCTGATTTTGTTAATTTGAGTATTCTCTCTGTGTATTTTAATTTGAATAAGGGTTGGTCTATCTTGTTGATTTTTCTCAAAAAACCAACACTTTGTTTCATTGATTCTTTGTATTGTTCTCATGTTATTGATTTTGGCCTTAAGTTTGGTTATTTCCTGTCATCTATTCCTCTTGAGTGTATTTGCTTTTTTTTGTTCTAGCACTTACAGGCGTTCTGTTAAGTCATCAATGTGGGATTTCTCTAATTCTCTTATGAAGGCACTTAGTGCTATGAACTTTCCTCTTGGCATCCTCTTTTATTATATTCTATAAATTTGGGTTGTTGTGCATTTACTTTCATTGAATTCCTGGAAGTCTTTATTTATTTCTTCATTGAGCCAGTGGCAACTCAGTAGAGAGTTGTTCAGTGTCCACAAGTTTGTAGGCTTTCTGTTGCTTCAGTTGTTGTTGAAGTCCAACTTTGATCCATGGTGATCTCTTTTTTTCTCATTTTTTAATTAAGAAATTTTCTATTAACTTTACATACCAACCACAGATCCCACCTCTTCCCTCTTCCCACCCCTAGCCTTCCCTCCCAAGCCACCCCTCATCCCCACATTTTCCAAATCAAGGTCTCCCATGGGGAGTCAGCAGAGCCTGGCCCACTCAGCTGAGGCAGGTCCAAACTCCTCCCTGCTGAACATGGTGATGTCTTAAGATACAAAGCTTATTTCAAATTTTTAGTTCAAATTATCTATTGAGACTTGCTTTGTAGCTGAGTATAACTTCAGAGAAGGTTCCATGAAGTGTTGAGAAAAAGGTATATTCTTTTTTCTTTGAGGCAAATGTTCCATAGATATGTTAGGCCCATTTGAGTCATAATGTCTGTTTGTTCTATGACTTTTCTGTTTAGTTTATGTCTGGATAACTTGTCCATTGGTGCGAGTGAGACACTGAAATCTTCCACTATGAATGTGTGGGATTTGATATGTGATTTAAGCTTTAGTAATGTTTCTTTTACAAATGTGGGTGCCCTTGCATTTAGGGTATAGATGTTCAGAATTGAGATATCTTGGTGGAATATCCCTTTGATGAGTATGAAGTGTTCCTTTCCATCTATTTTGATTATTTTGCTTGGAAATCTATTGTGTTAGATATTAGAATGGCTGCACCAGCTTGCTTCTTGGGTGATTATATGAAAAACCTTTTTCCAACCCTTTACTCTGAGGTAATGTCCATCTTTGAGGTGAGGTGTGTTTCCTGTGTGCAGCAAAATAATGGACCCTCTTTTCACATGTATTTTCATAGCCTGTGTCCTTTTATTAGGGAATTGAGTTCACTGATACTGAAAAAAAATTTTAAAGAGCAGTGATTGTTAATTCTTGTCATTTTGATGTTGGTAGTGATGGAGGTTGTGTGTGTGTGTGTGTGTGTGTCCCTTCTTTTCATTTTGATGTTGTAAAATCATTTATTTTCTGTGTTTTCTTGGGTGTCATTAACCTCTTTGTGTTGGGAGTTTTCCTTCTAGTATCTTCTATACGAATGGATTTGTGGATAGATATTGTTAAATTTGGTTTTGTCATAGAGTATCTTGTTTTCTCCATGTAGTTGATGGAAAGTTTTGCTGGGTACAACAGTCTAGGCTGGCATCTGTGATCTCTTAGATCTCATAAGACATCTATCTAGGCCCATCTGGCTCTTAGAGCCTCAGTTGAGAAGTCAGGTGTAATTTTAATAAGTCAGTCCTTATATGTTACTTGGCTCCTTTCTCTTTCAGTTTTTAATATTCTTTGTTCTGTACATTTAGTGTTTTAATTATTATGTGCCAGACAGACTTTCTTTTCTGGTGCAATCTACTTGGTGTTTTGTAAGCTTCTTGTACATTTATAGGCATCTCTTCCTTTAGTTTAGAGAAATTTTCTTCTATGATTTTATCGAAAATGATTTCTGGGCCTTGGGATTCTTCTTCTATTCCTATTAAGTTTTAGGTTTGGTCTTTTCAGTGTTCCAGACTCCTGGATGTTTTATGTTAGGAACATTTTGGATTTAACATTTTCTTTGACTGATGTATGAATTTCTTCTATTTTATCTTTTATACCTGATATAGAACTTAGTGGGGACAGCAGATAAATGTAGAGAGAAATAAGGCAAGAAAGGAGCTAGGCATGAGAGCAGAACTGAAGCTATGTAGATAGGATTTTATCCTACAGGACAAAGTAGACAAAGAGCACGGTGTACATAGATTCTTTTCCCAAAAATAATTCTCACCATTCATAGCTTCTCTTCTGAGCCCCTGGGAAGACTATTAAGGCTGGTCCTTAATAATATTCGAGAATCATACAATTCTCTAACATTTAAACATCTCAATTTTGCTGAAGCTGCACTGGAAATACCAATTACACCTCATGAGGTCAGTAAGGAATTGGTAAATAAAACCAACTTTTTAATAGGCTCTCCTAAGTCTTCACCAAAATGCAGAGAATTGAAGATTAGATTGATCAGTAAATTACTCACCCCATGCTTCAGGGTCATTTTCAGAAAATGGAGGATATGTATATAAAGTAGGCTCCAGTGAAGTAACTGAGGGAGCTGTCCTCAGCACACACATAGGTGATATTTTTACTTTGGATTTTGCCTGAACAAGGAAAATCACCTTTGTGCCTCTTTTACTAATTAAAAGTTTGATCATAAAGTTTATAGTCATTGAAAGAATTCATAATGAGTCTTTCATGATTAATGTCCTCCTTGTCTTCCTTAGTTTGATAATAGTCCATGTTAATGACCAAAGGACACAAAATTGAACAGGGTTCTTTTCCTTGTTTATACGCCTTTTCACTATCATTTTGGGCTGTCCATACTTCATCTAAAATTCTGTCTTCTGGAAACCAGAAGTTATACTCCTAATCAATTTTCAAGCAGTCTAGTAATTGTGATTTTAATGTTAATAGTATGCTCCATTCTTTAAAAAAAATGATGCACTCAGTCAACATAAGGAACCTACCTCCCACCCCCGTCCCGCTGCTCATTTCTGCCCCATTATTCTCACTCATCTCTCCTGCACTAAGGGTCCTCTCTAACTTGTAGCCAACTTCCGTTTCTGTTCAAGTGCCACTTTTCACCACTCTAAAGATGGTGGGACATGGGAGAGTGGAGCCAATAAATGAGGAGGACTATGGCATGATAGCCAACTTTATTCAGTGTCCCATACAATTTATACTCTGCAGGTTAAGAAAGGTCATGAGTAAAGTTCTCATGAGTTCAAGCTGTATATAACTAAAAAAAAAGTGACATACGACAAAAACACGCTTTTCCATACAGTCATATAAAGGTTAGTTGAAACATTTAATTGAATAAGGACAGCAAACAATACTGAATAATCTGAAGTCAACTCACACCTATCTGCTACACCTGGGAAGAGCACAAAAACATTCCAGTTTCATGTTTTGAAGAAAGCAAGGTCACAAGACTCTTGTCTTGACTTCTGGGAGTGTTAACATAATCATGTAGAATTCTCCTCAATGACTCCTTTCAGGACCATGTTCTGACAATATATCTAAATTTATTTTAACTTTAGGAAAAAACATAACATATACATGAAGAAAGTTTTTAAAAATATGGAGTCATGCACGCTTGCACGTGCACACACACACAAATACATATGTATCTGCACCATTTGATACCTGGTGCCCAAGTAAGTCAGAAGAGTGCATCAGATCTCCAGGACAAAGCTTTAAAAGTAGTTCTGAGCAATCTGATGTGGGTGCTAGGAACCAAATTTGGGTACCCAACAGCAGCTTTATTATTAGCTTTATTATTGAGTCAAATCCCCAACTCGCCAGGATGTCATTATAATGTAGAAGATGAAGATACAACACTAATGTTTCTGTCTTCTATCACTTAAAGGTGATGAAATTCCCTCCTATTTAGTCATTGAAGAATTGAATGATTTCTATCCCTCTGTGAATGGACTCAGAACATTGCTTCTTAATGTAATTGTAAACACAGAATGAAGACAACAAAAGATTTACTTGAGTAGAGTCCAGACTATATTAAGTAAAGTTTCATAATTTGATATAGTCTTTTTTATAGTTTATTTTACATGCATTGGTGTTTTGTTTGTATGTAAGACTGTATGAAAGTGTTGGGTAACATGGAACAGAACTTACAGACAGTTGTGAATTTCCATGTGGGTGCTGGGAATTGAAACTGTCCTCTGGAAGAATAGCCAGTGTGCTTAAATGCTGAGCCATCTGTCCATAACCCTTTTTTATTAATCTTTGGAGACAGGATGTCTTAGTTAGAACTTTGGTAATGAAACACCATGACCAAAAAGCAAGATGGGCAGAAAAGGGTTTATTTGCTTTACATTTAAGTATTGCTGTTCATCACTGAAGGAAGTCAGGACAAGAACTCAAGCATGGCAGGAACTTGGAGGCAGGAGCTGATGCACAGGCCACAGAGGGGTGCTTCTTAGTGGCTTGCTTCCCATGCCTTGCTCAACCTGCTTTCTTATAGATCCCAGGACCATTACCAATCAATCATTATTTTTTTTTAAAAATGCCTTATACCTGGATCTTATGGAAGCATATTCTTGAGTTTTCCTCCTTTCAGACAACTCTAGTGTGAAATTGACATAAAACTAGCCAGTACAACTGACCATTTGTCAACTTGACACACAAACATCACTATTAAGCCACAACCCTTCTTTTCTTATTCATTCCCAAGATCTCACATTAAAAACATAAATAACTTTAATAAAAGTCCTATAATCTTTACAAATTCAAACACATTAAAAATTTTTCCTTAAAAATATTCAATCTCACAAAGTAAATCCAAAATCTCTTTTAAAAGTTCAAAGTCTTTCAACTATGGCTTTTGTAAAAATATCAAAATTAAGTTAAATACCTTCTCTCTTCAAAAGGGATGAATTAGGTCAGTCACATTCTGAAAGAAGGGAAAAAAAAACTCTAACAGTATAAATAACTGCACTACTACTGACTGGGATCCACTCCCAATCTTCAGGGCGTCTCTGGCTCCACCCTTGGCAGTTCCCACAACTTTTCTTCTAGGCTCTTACTGGTTCCACTTTACCACTGCTGACGGTCTTGGTGGACACCCCATGGTACTGGCATCTCCAAAATGATTTTGTCTCTGCCTAATGTGCAAAGTTTTACCTCTTATGTTCATGGGATTTTTCTCTAGTATGTATTCTTTCATGCCTGTGAAGATGACTGTTATATGCAAAAGCTTTACCACATTGACTACATTCATAGGAATTCTCCCCAGTGTGACTTCTTTCATGCCTGTGAAGATGACTTTTCTCTGCAAAGGCTTTACCACATTGATTACATTCATAGGGTTTCTCTCCAGTATGAATTTTTTCATGACTGAGAAGATGACACTTCTGTGCAAAGGCTTTACCACATAGATTACATAAATATGGTTTCTCTCCAGTATGACTTCGTACATGCTTTTGAAGAGTACTGCTATCTGCAAAGGCTTTATCACATTGATTACAAACATAGGGTTTCTCTCCAGTATGACTTCTTTCATGCTTGTGAAGATTAATCTTTTGTGCAAAGGCTTTACCACATTGATTACATTCATAGGGCTTCTCTCCAGTATGACTTCTTTCATGCCTTTGAATACTACTAGGATATGCAAAGGCTTTACCACATTGATTACATTCATAGGGCTTCTCTCCAGTATGATTTCTTACATGTTGTTTAAGATTACTGGAATTTGCAAAGGCTTTACCACATTGATTACATTCATAGGGTTTCTCTCCAGTATGATTTCTTTCATGCTTGTGAAGACTGCTGTTATCTGCAAAGGCTTTACCACACTGATAACAAACATAGGGTTTCTCTCCAGTATGACTTCTTTCATGCCTGAGAAGATTACTCTTCTGTGCAAAGGCTTTACCACATTGATTACACTGATACAGTTTCCTGCCCGTATGAATTCTTTCATGCCTGTAAAAATCACCAGTACTTGCAATGGCTTTGCCAAATTGATTACATTCACAGGGTTTCTCTCCAGTATGAGTTGTTTCATGTGTTTGAAGGTAATTGTGACATTGAAAGGCCTTTCCACACTGATGACATCCATACTGAAGACAACTATGATATGCAAAGGCTTTATCACCTTGATTATATTCATAGTGTTTTATTTTCAAAGGAATTCTTTCATGTAAATGTAAAGAGGAATCAGATCTAAATGTTTTATCCCATTGTCTACATTCATAGGGTTCCTCTTCATTACCAGATCTTCTACATGTTTGAATATACCTGTGATGGTTCAAGTCTTTAGTACATGGCTCACATTTACAGCATCCTTTTTCTATGTAAGTTATTTCTCCTCTTTGAAGAGAACTAGAAAAACTCTGAGCTTTACGACACTGATCACATTCAAAACATTTTCCTGAAGTGTGAGTCACATTACATGTGCAATCTGAACCAGGACAGGTTGAAGAATTTCCATATTCCTTGTCCTCATAAGGTTTTCCCCCAGTGTAAGTATGTGGATATATTCCCAATGAATTAAATGGAAATCCAATTAACTGTACACTTAAATCACGATCACCATGTCTTCTCATAGTGGGAAATACTACATATCTTCCAATTTTTCTGGGAGAGAGAGAGGTACATTGCTTCTTTCCATATCCCTTATGCTCACATGGCTTATATCTAGAATGACAGGTGATATACCTATTAAAGCAATGATTACAAACAAAAGATTTTCACATTGCATTCACAGTTTAACTTTCATTCCTCATAGAGATGTGGTATAGAGATTAAGGTCTCTCCACCATAACACGCTTCTTGATTGTTACAAACTGCCCTTCTCACTAAACTATGATAAATCACTAGAAGTATATGAAAACAATAGCTTTACTATGCACTATTTGCTTATAAAGGTCTTAGACACACCCAAATCCCCTAATGAATATGAATGCCTTTTCAATATTTGAATGGAATGAAACTGTATGGATGGATAATTCTACAACAGGGCTATGATTAATATGGTGACATTTGTTAAGGCATTGTTTCCTTGTCTTGTTTCTTAGAGTACTGCATTGCAAACAGATCATGCTACCTGAAACAGAAGTACATAATGTTGCAGGAATTTAATAATCATCACAAAGCTGTAATTATTTACACTGTTGTTTTTCATTAAATATCAGGGCATATTAAAATTTCTTCAAAGGCATAAATGTATCTCCTTGCAGATGAAAATTACCTTCCATGTCTTCTAGAACTTTGACAATGTTCTTCAATATTCTGGTCTTCCCATTTGTAGCCTAAAATACAGTACCAAAAATGTATGATACATTATTGAAAATTATGCAAAATTTGAGTTGAAATCACAGTGGAACACCAATCTTCAAGAAAGGCTTGTCCCCTTAAGTTAAAATGTGACAGAAAGCTCACATTCTTACCTATAGAGAGGAGGTTCTCATAGGTTTCCAGCATCACATCTTTGTAGAGACTCTTCTGGGAAGAATCCAGCAAAGCCCACTCTTCCTGAGTGAAGTTCACATGCACATCTTCATAGGTTACTGCATCCTAAAATATCCCATACACATATGTAATAGAAATGTTGAGATTGAATACATTTCAAATGTACACTTCATTGTGAATATATTTACATAATTCTGTGTGCTCAACAGAATTTCAAATGCAATCACCAAATCATTTTAGAAGGAAACAGAAAAGGAGGACCATGACTATCATTTCTGGGCCCTCTGAACAGTATGACATTCCAAGAAAAATGCTAACTTACATATAGAGAGAAACATGCAAACAGAGCAATAGTATTGAGTGAACATCAACTAAATTTTATCAAAATTACTGACATCATAAAAGGATGGACAAGATGGATATGATGGTGCACACTTTTAATGACAAAACTCAGGAGGCAGAGACAAGTAAATCTTCATGATTTCCAGGCCAGCCTGGTCTGGATAAAGATTTCCAGGAGAGCCAAAGATACATAGTGAGACCCTGTCTCAAACAAACAAAGACAAAAAAGGGAGCACTCAGGGCTCACACTAAATTCCACCAATGAGTTAAAAATCCACTTCATAAATGTACTTGTCTTTCAGAAAAATAGAGTTCCTCACCTAAACTCTAAAGGTAATATAATATTCATATTGAAGAAATGTATTTTTAATGAGTGACTGACAGATCAAAAGGTTTCTCAAAAACATTAGTGAGTAAAAGTTGATGCTAAAAAATTAAAACAAACAAACAACAAACTAAACCCAATAGAGTATAAAGATGGGTCAACAGTTAAGATCACCTGCTACTTTTGAGGACCTGAATCAATCCCCAGTACTCACTTGGAGGTCCCAACAATTTGTAACTCCACTTCAAGAGAATTCAGTGCTCTCTTCTGACTTCAGTGAACACTAGGCACACACACAGTAAACACACACACACACACACACACACGCAAAAGACCCATGCACACATTTCAAAAATTAAAAAACAAATTAAAACATGCATAACTATATGGAGAAAGTTACACATCTGCAATGTAATGATTCAGGAGATCAGTATCGCCATGAATGTATGTCATCCTGGTCAATAATGATACTTTCTGCCAGAGTTTAAAAGTAAAGAAGTAGGTAAAGCTCAGCACAAAAGCAAATTTTCACATATACAAAAACCTAATTCTATCATCAAATACATAAAAATAAAAACATCAGGCAGAAAAATGGCTTAGCAAGAAAAAGCAATTGCATCTATTTTATCTTACATTATTTAGGGATGGAGTCTGTTATGATGGTAATGGTGTGGCTGCATGAGAAGGAAGGGGACTGCTCAGCTTCAACCACAGAAAGAAGACAAGTGTGGTCATGGGTATAAACACTCAACACCTATCCCCAAATACTAACATACTCTGGAAAGGCTGCTCATCCTAGTGGTACCATATGCACCCCTATGAAAACTACAAACCACAGGTCTCATATACATCTTTGTACTTGGGAGAGTTTTCATTCAACCTACTATGTATTGACACAGGTCATGATAGCTTCATACTCAACCCATAATGCAAAATGCAATTAGTCTAACCACAAAGATATCCATATTCTGTAACAGTCCCAACATTGTTAGAATGTAAAAAGTTTCTTCTGAGACTGAAGGCAGTCTCCAGAATGTGTTATCTTGTGAAATCAAAAAACTACCCAACAAACAATGGCACAGTATAAACATTATCTACCCAACAAACAATGGCACAGTATACACATTTGCTTTTCAAAGAAGTAAGGACAGACTGGGCCAATATGAGACTGAAACCCTGCAGAGCAAACACCAAATCCTGCTGCTCTGTGTTAGACACCTGGGGCTATAGTTTTAAAGGGCTTAGATGGCTCCTTCTCTTTGACACTTTTCACACATCTCTCTCTTGCTTCTTCCACATCCTACATCCAATATTCATGGCAATGTCTCAGAGCTTGGGTATCTCAACATCTAGTGGTCTCAAAATGCAACCCAGTCTTCATTTTCACATCTTCAAACAATTAACAATCAGTCTCTTCACTGGGGCCTTGACTTTGCCAAACAGATGGCTGCAACAGCACTGAACTGCAAGCACAAAGGAAGAATCCAGGACTGTCATCTAAAACCACCTAGTGCTGTTTTTCTTGCCAAAACACACAGGTTTCATGAATTTCTTTCCCTATTGTTGCTCTTTCCCTCTACAGATCTGCATAAGTCATCAGTAATGACCATACAACAGACTAAATGTCATTAAGACAGTCCATGACTATTTAATTTAGCCTTACTTATTTTCACAAGTTATGGGAAGAATATATACAGACAATACGCCAAAATATTACCCAAAAATATCTATCTTAGTTACTGGCCCATTGCTGTGAAGAAACACTATGACCAAGGTGACTGCTATAATGCAAGGTTTTTAACTGGGGGCTTAATTACACAGACAGAGGATTAGTCCATTATCATCATGAATGGCACCATCAAGGTAGACATGCATGGTGCTGAGACTAACATCCTGATACACAGACATACAAGCAGAAAGAAACACTTTCTTCACTTGGGCTTTTGAAACCTCAAAGCCCACCTATAGTTTCACCTTAACAAACAAGACTCACCTACTCCCACAAGGGCATACCTCCTAATTTTACACAGTTAGTTCCACTAACTGGGGACCAAGCATTCAAAGATAAGAGCCTGAGGCAAATATAAACCATGAAAGAAATGTAACCTAAGTAGAAAGAACTTTAAAAGAAAAGAGTGAAATAAATTGAAGAAAAAACAGGGAGTGAGAACAATGGGGAGGGAGAGGGAAAGGGAAGGGGTGGATGATGGGCAAGCGGGGAGAGAGAAAACTAAAAGGAAGAAAATATTTACCCAAATTGGGGGTGGGCCTGTACTTCTTGCCCGGTTATAGGCTTTATCAATATAACCTTCCCTACATTATCTAAGAAAAGACTAAACAACATAAGACCTCCAACCTTAGGTTTAAGTCCCTATCTTTTCTCTGAGTGCATTGCATTATGCCTTGTTTCCCTCTCTACCAAGTCCTCGGAGAACC
>CABHPH010000504.1:0-14336 GCA_902168325.1 Peromyscus nudipes | reverse complement strand
CTTTTCCTTGCTCAGCTTGTTCTTTTTCATTATAAATCTTCACTTGAGATACCACCAAGAACTACACAACAGAGTCTATACTAGGCTGTTTTGATAGTTCCTCTACCAATAGAATTAGTCCCTCAGGCAGACTCTGGACAAAAGTAAAAAGCAGCCACATTCTTCACCAAAACATCACAAGAATAATCTGTAGTCAACACACTAAAATCCTCATCTGAAACCTCTTGAGCCAGTCTCCAGCAGTTCAAATTACTCTTAGTGCCACTGTCTTCCAGGCTCCTACTAGTATGGCTCATTCAGCATTGCTTAAAGCATTCCACTTTTTTTCTAATGCATAGTCCTATGGTCCTATTCCTTCAGACAATAGTATGGTCAGGCCTATCACAGCAATACCCCCGTCGCTGGTATCAACTTCTGTCTTAATTAGGGTTCTTATAGCTGTGAAGAGACATTACCACGGCAACTTTTATAAAGAAAAAACATTTAATTGAGGTGGCTTGCTTACAGTTCCAGAGGTTCAGTCCATTATCATCATGGTGGGGTTCATGGTGGTTAGGAGCTGGGAGGAGCAGTTAGAACCATGTAGGTCACCTGTACCTGGATCTCTGTCCTTTTCAAGATTCTTCCCATCTGAATGGCTCTCAGCCATAGTCAGGGAAAGAACTCCTCAGGGTATTGTGCTGGCCCAGTTAACAAGAACTTCTCCAGGAAACACTATGTTTGATCCTTAGTGTTTCTGGGGAGTGTGTACCCCTCATTCACTTCTGAGCTCCCTGGTCTCTTCTCAGTAGCTTGTCCCCTGTGTCTCCCCACAAATTGCCTATAGTATTCCTAAACCTAGCAGGAGGAGGGTTAGTTGTGGGGGACAGTGTGTTCTCCTGCCACTTTATTTTCCTTCCAGTACATCATCTTTAGAGAGAAGTTTCTACCTTTGGGCAGATCTGCATGCAGCACACTCCTGCTGATTACAGGCTCTCTGCAGTGTGCATCGGTTTCCTGTGAAAAGATTTTTCTGGTTATAAGAAGTTTTAAGAGTTGAGGAGTTGAACTCAGACAGGCTTCTGTGATGTAGGAATAATTAGAACCTTCAATGATTTTATTTTGTAGGCTCTCCTAGAGGGTCTACATTCAGTTTCCCAGGTTGCTCACAATCACTTGGTATCTAATCAAGGCTATGCATATCTGTCCTCAACTGTCATCAGACATTGCTATACTGTTATTTTTTTCTAAAATAATGTATCTAGACAACTGGAGAAATGTGCTGTATTTTCTTGTCCAGCACAGTGTAGTTCCTTGTTCATCTTCTAGCAGATTTGAAAAGCTGAGAAAAAAAAAATCCAGGACCAGTTGCACTCTGACTCATCTCCCTTGGGGAATGCAGGGAATGACCTCAGCTGAAGGATCATGCTGGATTTTCCAGCTGAATAGAGCTGGTTCAGGCTCAATGGCTGACATAGCAGGTCCCCACCAGGCCTGTTCCCTACCTGCCCTTGTGCTCTAGGTCAGAAAATTTCCAGTCTGACTTGGAATAGGCCACACCGCAGGATGAGAACCTCCTGCAGACAGAGCTGCTGCAGCAGGAGCACTAAGTTCCACAGGGAAGTGAGCCACACTGCATCCCATCCCCAGCATACATGGCATGGTGGGGGGACTGGGGCTCTTGACCTTTGTTTCCAGTGTGAATAGGCCCTGATTTTTTCTAGTCTGTGCCCCAGCCAGGCTGCTTCTGGTCTGATTGCCTTTCCTTCTCACATAGCAGATCTTAAGAGAACTGAGGAGGCCAAAGAAGCCACAGACACCTTAGACCCATGACATTCTCCACCATTGGCTCAAGGCCTCCTCCATGGAAGATACCCCCATATAGCTAGGAATTCACCAGTGAGGCAAATACCAGCTTACCTCCAGGTGATCCAGCCCCAATCAGGTCCATGGGTCTGTTGACTCAGTCCTTCTGCAGGAATAAAAGCATCAAAAATGAGCTTGAGATACAGAAAACCTGAGACCATAACTACTGAGAATCCCGACATTCAACCTGTGAGGGTACAAGAACATGGAGGGTAGAGATGTTGATGAGCAAGACTTTATCTGACAGTTTAATGTCGACAGTTTTGGCAAGCTGACTGAGTCCTTAGCCCTCCCTATATGGTGGGAAATCTGTCACAGAAGACTGTGTTGATGTCAAGATATTCCAGACAGACCACACCCATAAGCATCATATTTCATTCTCCAGTTCAATGTTAAAGCTGACTCCATGTCATTCACAAGTTTTGCTGAAGATAATGCGCTACAGAGATTGTAACTGTTCCTTATTCCTAGTCTTGATCATTTTTTCCTCCATACGTAAAATGTATGGGTATTCTTCAGTTTCACAGGCTGGACTGAAGTGACTGGTCCTAGAAAGGATGTATAGATGACATACAAGTCATTTTTTGATATTCTTGGACACTCAGATGCTGCCCACAGATTTGTTGGGTCTCTAGTAAGCACACAACTGTATGTTAGCTAAAAGAATCAAATAGTGGCCAAGACATTGATAGTTTATCAAAAGCTTCCCCACAGAGCCACAAAGAATGCTATCCAAACATGTCTCATCCTTAGTTTTGGTGAGGGCTTGACCCACAAAGCCCCAAGGAGGCCTAACTATACAAGCTTTGGAAATGCTTTTAATACTTGGTGACTGCCTTCCTACCATGTTTCCAAGGCCAGCCATAGATTGTAGGTTTGTGCTGCTAAATCTGCAGCAAGAGAATGCTTCTTAGCTTAATTTTTTTTGTTTGGTTTTTGGTTGTATTTTTTTTTTTTGCTTTCGTTTTTTGATTGTTTGTTTGTTTTTTGTTATGGTTTGAGTTTTGCAATTTATTTGTTCTTTTTTTGTTTTTATTGTTTTGGCATTTTGCTAAGGCTATCCACTGTTTATATTGACTGCTATATTTAAGCTTCTATTGATTAAAATGGCTATAGTTTTATTAATAAAGAGTGATTTACAACTCTTCTCTCTTAGAATGAATTTCTTTGGTCAAGTGTGGTGTCCACTCCAGTAGCGATAGAACTTCCTGTCAGACCAGAAGTCTTATGTACCCTGCTTGGGCTACATAGTGAGTTCCCAGCTAGCCAGGGCTACACAGGGCTTTGGATATGGATGGTGTTGCCAAGGCCGTGGATATGCATTGCATGATGGAAAAATATCCATACTGTATTCTTGTGGTATTATATTTAGCTCTCCCTAAAATATAGCATTCTGTATACATATTTCATTAAATAATCATGTGCACCAAATTAGTGAGAAACACAGCAGTATTGCTCTAAAGTCTCTCAGGAAATGAAAACATTTACTAAGGGAGTGTGAAAGAAATCCATGACCTGCTTGCCACCTGGGGCTGTGATGATGTCCCTATCTGGGCTGCTGCCAAAGGCCATGTCCTCTCCATGGCCCTGACAGAGCTGTGGGGGTCTGTGTTGATATACATGACTCCTCTTACCAGTGAGGGCCTTGTAGCTACATGCAGTCTGGAACACCACCTGTACCCTGTTGGTGTTAAAGGGATATGCCCCACAGGGGCCATGTGTGTCTTAGAAGCCTGTGCTGCTACCTAGGACCATAATGGCATCTGGACAGGGACTCTTGCTGAGGGTCATGTCTGGGTCCATGACCCTGCTGCAGTGAGGGTCTGCATTTATGTCTCAGGCTCCTGTTGCCATCAAGACAGTGCACATGCCTGGAATCTAGGTTACCACCTGAGGACATGATGCTACTGGATCAATGCCGATCTGAGGGACCTGAACTGCCAGCCAGGGCCACAATACATCCCAGCCCGGGCTGGCTGCAGCCTATGACCATGTCTGGGTCCATATTACAAACACAGCCAGGCTTTGTGTTCATGTCCATGACCCATGTTGCCATCAAGGTCCACACTGAAGTAGGTAGGGGTCTGTGCCACCACCTAGGACCATGTTAGTGTCCAAGGGCTGTGCTTCTGCTGGGGCCATACAGATCTGAGTGGCCAGTGCTGCCACCAAGGTCCCTGGTGTCCTTTGGGCCTAGGTTGCTGTCAAAGGCCATGTCTGGATCAGTTGACCTGCCACAGCCTCAGTCTATGTTGATGTCAGTGGCTCTTATTACCTCTGAAACAGTATAGGTTAAGAAAGAGTTAACCTTATCATTCACAGGCTGCAGCACTAGGGAGAACCGGACCCACTCCTCACCAACTGCAGCACTGAGGGAGTAGGTCCTGCACCAGAACTGAGCAGCATAGTAGAGCTGACTCTGTTAGTGGTGATACAGGTGAGCTGGCCTTAAGGATGTGAGAGCAGAAGAGCTGAGTCTACCCCCTTCTTCTGCCTTGTGTAGGCAAGGGTGAGAGAAATATGCCCGACCCACCTGAGCATATACTACCTGCAGCTGGTGGGAGAGTTGGTCTCTGGGGCATAACAACAGAAGATCTAGTTCAGCCTCTCACCAACTGCAGCAATTGGGATTGTCAGCTTGGCACCTCACCTGGGCAAAACAGTAGAGCTGGCCCTTGTGGTCCTGGTGTGGGTAAATCAGATGGGAGGGCATGCAAGCAGGAAAATTGGCCTCTCTCCATTCTGCCTGATGCACTGGGTGAACTAGCTGGGGCAGTGCTGGAGAGCTTGCCTGGGTGCTGAGATAAAGAAAGGTAGTGGGCTAACCAAACAGCTACCACCCAGGCCCAGAAACAGGGCTATGAGTTATCTCACCCTAACATCCTCTTCATCTATGAACTGCTGGAGCATGTGAAGGTCCCAGATCTGCAGATCCAAAGCTACCGGATCTCCATGACACAAGCATCAATAGGATATCCAGGAAGTATATAAGAAAGGTCTGTTTTCTATAGTGTAGAAAGCCAGAGGCATGGAAGTCTTACAAGTAAAGATGTATGGACTAAAGGATATACTCTGTGACTCACTGGGCCATACTACAGCATCCTGGCCAAGATATTTGTTTGTTTTTAATTTTGTGAAATGAGTATTCTACTGAAAGCAAACCAAAGATTCAATAATATCACTATCAAAATCCCAATACTACAATTTACAGGAATATAAAAGCATTAATAACCGTGGAATCACAAAATACCCAGAACAATCAAAGCTAAACCTAAGTAGAAATAGTAAGGCAGGAGATTTCACAATTTCTGATATCAAGTTATAGGACAATATATTGGGAGCAAAATAACATTTTACTCTAATGAAAGAGACACATAGACCAATGGAATTATACTTGAGAACTCATAAAGCAATATAACTACAGCACATGCAATGGTGAAAAGTCACTTTCAGTTAATGGTGCTGGGGAAAAAATAGACATTTCTATGTTGTAGTATAAAACTATACCTTTGTGAACATGACCAAAATTAATTAAAAATTAATGAAACAGCTCAATGCAAGACATTAAACACTAATACTGTTAGGGAAGGAAAAGAAAACCACTTCAGAATACACCATAAACTTTTATTGTGATTGCATTACATTGACATTCTGCTTTTTGGTAGAAAAGCAATTTTTAATAAGGTTAATTCATGTGAACCATGAACAAAATTTCAAGACTATTTTTCACAGACATAGAAAGAGAAACAACCTAAAAATGTGTATGGAGGTTCAAAAGACCAAAGAAGGCCAAAGTACACCTAAATAACAAGAATACTGAGGAAGGTATCACCATTATGGATTTCAAAATATACTGCAAAACCATAATTAAAACAGCATGAAAATGGCATAAAAGTAGACATAGTCTCAGTGGAGAGCCCAGGATTAATGAATTCATGGTGGGAAGCAGGAGAGGCTGTAGATGTAACCAACCATCTTATTAAATAAGAAACACAGAGCCAATGTAAAGATAAAAGCCCAAGAGGTCAGAGCTAAGAGCCTTACCGCTTTCTGCCAGCTAGCCTCTCCCGCCAAGAGACCTCTCCGAAAAGGAACTACTTCCTGTGCGTTGTCTTTAAATAGAGTTCTGTTCTGCCTTCTCATTGGTTGTAAACCCAACCACATGACCGTCTCGTCACTGCCTGTCTGTGGTCACTCCAGGTCTTCTGTGGTTGGTATTGAGATTAAAGGCGTGTGTTTCCAATGCTGGCTGTATCCTTGAACACACAGAGATCTACCTAGTTCTGCTTACCAAGTGCTGGGATTAAAGGCGTGCACCACCACGCCCTGGCTTTCCCTATGGCTTGCTAATAGCTCTGACCCCTAGGCAACTTTATTTATTAACATACAAATAAAATCACATTTCAGCACAAATAAAATACCACTATATTTCCCCTTTTCTAATTTAATAAAAAGAGAAAAAAAAGGAAATTTGTAACTAATATAAGAAAAACTATATACAAAAGTACAATAACTACATACAATATATACAAGTGATGAATACCTAAACAATGTCTAGTCCATTTGTATTTGACAAATTCAGAGAATATAATTCCATTACTTATCCTATTTTGGTAAGTCCAAAATGTACCTAATTCCTTTCTATCCTAACTAATCTTCAACTATAATTAATTAATTTTTAAATATAACTGACTAATCTTCAACTCCCTCAGAGACGCAAGAAGGAAATAATATTACCTAACAAATGGTCTGTATGTTAAACATGTTGCTTATTGGTCAATAAATAAAACACTGATTGGCCAGTGGTCAGGCAGGAAGAAGTATAGGCGGGACAAGGAGGAGAGAATTCTGGGAAGTGGAAGGCTGAGGAGACACTGCCAGCCGCCACCATGACAAACAGCATGTGAAGACGCCGGTAAGCCACAAGCCATGTGGCAAGGTTTAGATTTATAGAAATGGATTAATTTAAGATATAAGAACAGTTAGCAAGAAGCCTGCCACGGCGATACAGTTTGTAAGCAATATAAGTCTCTGTGTTTACTTGGTTGGGTCTGAGCGGCTGTGGGACTGGCGGGTGATAGAGATTTGTCCTGACTGTGGGCCCGGCAGGAAAACTCTAGCAACAAGAGGCCATTAATGAAAGTGCAGCCTCAATAGCAGTGGAGACTCAAACATACTGAAGATGCTAGGACTGTGGGACAGCCACCAGCAGAGTGGAATGAACTTAAGCCTACAAGAGAAGCTACATGCGCTATGGATGGCAAACATAGAAGTGGAGATGTCCAAGCCTGTTGAAGCCAAGAAAATTGTGAGTTCTGAACATCAGACAATGAACTATTTATTCAGATTGGATTTTAGCTTTGATCTGATTGGAACTGGCAGCTGGTTCTTCCCTGTTGGAGTTAAAAAAGGGGTTATTTTTTAAATATGTTTCAGTTGTACGAGAATCCATTATTGAGAGAATTTTGATATTTTAAAGGGACTCTTAACTTTTTAAGTCTGAATATTTTTTAAACAGAGTGGAAATTTCAAAGTATTGAGATGTCTTATACTGTGATATTAACATGAGATCCTAGGAATGAACAAGATAGGAAAGGTTATATTTCAATAGTGACATGTTTATATGTCAAATTGACAAGTGTCCAACTGTGATATTTTTATTTGGCAACTTGACACAACTACAGTCACTTGGGAAGAAGAAACTTCAACTGAGTAATCTTCTTAATCATACTGGCATGTAGTCAGATCTGTTTATCATTGTCATGATTAGTAATTCATGTGAGCCAGCTCAGTCCACTGCAGGTAGTGCCTCCCTTGGACAGGTAGTCGTGGGTTATATAAGAAAGCAAGCTGAGTGGGCCAGTGAATCAAGGCAATATGTAGAATTTTTTTCCATGATCTCTGCTTTAATCCCAACCTCTAGATTCGTCTTGAGTTCCTACCTTGGATTCTCTCAGTGATGGACTATAAGTGGCAACATGGAATAAACCTCTTCATCCCTAATTTGGTCTTTGATGTAGTATTTTATCAAAACAACAGGGACAGAAACTAGGACAAAATGTTCATATTTATACACATAGACTTTGATGAAGTCAACCTTGGTCAGAGAAGGCTCTTTCTGTAGCAGACACTATTCAATGCAGAAATACTTATCTGGTCAAATAATTGAGAATAAGAAACTGTGAGTTTAACCCTAAATGGAACATCTTTATCAACATCCTTTAAACCCTGTCAAGACTCAGGAAGCATTAAAGAAGAGGAGGTGGAAAGAATAGAAGAGGCAGAAGATGAGAAGGTCTGCTGTGGAATTCTATGTTCTGGACATGAATGGCTGCCATACCTATGAACTCATAGCATATGTAGTTACTTACAAGAAACTTACTTATTTGAGACAAAGCCAGCCAAATTTCTGACATAGATGGAGATGTGCCCTGTAGGCCCTACTCTGTGAAGAGAACTATTGTTAGTTGATAGCTGGTAGATGAGGACAAATAACTCTTCTTTAAGGTGCAGACATTTTTAGGTTTCCCATGCTTCAGTGGATGACCCACACCCGTACACATACAACATTTATTTTATTGGACTTTGTATCTTAGTTTCCTTGCTGTTGCTTTGGCTAATATCTTGACAAACAGTAATTTGAGAGAGGAAAAGCTTCATTTTGACTTATGGTGCCAGATCATAGTCCATCATTGGGGAATCAGTGCATAAACTTGATATCAGGCCTGCTTTCTATTCTATACAGCATTACTTCCAGCAAGGGAATGCACATTACCACCAAAGAGATACAGGAAGGACAAAGGAGAATGTGGCTTACTATCTGGCTTACAGATCAACTTATACTCATCAGCTTTCTTATACAGTTTAGGACCTAGGATGTTCTGTCCCATAGTGGGCTGGACCTCCCTATACCTTTTAACAGTCATGACAATCTCCAAAGACAAATCTGTGTACATCCCCTTCCCCACAGTTCAGAAATCCACAAAGGGTCAAAATAGAAAAAGTGATGATATGTTACCAAATCCAACTTATACATCTGCAGTGCAACCCCTACTCCTAAGAATGCAGAGAATCACAGAAGAGGTGGCAGAAAGACTGTAAGAGCCAGAGGACAAAATGCCTGTGTCAACAGTTTCCCATAAGCATTCCAAAGAAAATGGCCCCATGAATCTCAAAAATAGGGGTTTCGTGTGCAAAACCAACATCATAATAACACCAGTTGGCATGGCAGCACGGATGGGAGAGTCCACATGGTTCTACTCCTAGATGAATAACTACAGATTGTCAAAGCTGCTGGCAGAAGTAGAATAGTTTATTAGTTTTCCCCAGAGATAAGCTCTCACAGAGGTTTATCAATTGTACTTTTTCATACCTGAACACATGTACATATGGACAAAACAATCGACTCAGTAGGCTGCATATACCTCAGATGATCCAATTTCTCTTTCTGTAAATAACTTTGTTTACTTTTTTGGCACAGGCTACTAAGCATTGGCAGCCACCACTTCATTTATCCATCATAAAGAACTTTGCAGTAGACATTACCAACAATTACATTAGGAATGAAGAAATCATACATGAAAATTATAAAGCAGTCTTCCAAATTCCCCTCAACTAATAAGTGGCAGGTCCAGAACTTCAAGCCAAATCACTAAACAGGAAAACACATGGAAATCACACAACACAGTAGGTCCAGTACCTCAGACACTTGCTGGGTCTGCTTACCGTGTCCTCCATTAAAGACCAGCAGGCACTCACTGAGGTTGCAGTGTCTGCCCACAAGACAAAGCCCATGGGGAGTCTTCTGAGATCTACTTGGCAATGCATCCTAAGGACAGCTTTCCCAGCTTCTCCCAGGTGTCTGTGCTCCATCACATGTCTTGGTGCCCATCGGAAAACCTTGTATTACCTTGGAAGGGAGGAGGCAGAGTGGAAGATGACAGGAGCTCACTATGCCATGTTTCCTACAGTGGCTTCTTTTCCATCACTGACTTGTTCTTACCTCCCAGGACATTTCCAAAATACAAAAACTGTCAGTTTTTGATGTTCTTGTTTATGAGAGGTGTTTGATAGAGACACAAATCATATTTTTCTTGATCCAGCCAGTTAGCCTGTGGCTTTTAATTGGTGAGTTGAAGTCATCTATATTTTTTGTATTAGTTACAATTTAATATATTAAC
The DNA here is from genome assembly GCA_902168325.1 of Peromyscus nudipes. NCBI lineage: Eukaryota > Metazoa > Chordata > Mammalia > Rodentia > Cricetidae > Peromyscus > Peromyscus nudipes. The sequence continues at coordinate 4,311 of CABHPH010000504.1, read as the reverse complement.
ATCATTCAAACCCAGTACCTGAACATTATGTAGTTGAACATGCCTGCCATGATTGTCATGAGTCACCTATGGTCATGTTGCAGTGGTGGCACACCACAGTTGCTGGTGGTTTCTGGGATTAATGTCAAAGCAGTGCAGGTGTCTACTCTTCTGTACAGTCAGTGAGAAAATTCCAGTATTTGTCTGCTTCTTAATTCGACCCTCCCCCCAACATATAATAGACAGACCAATTGGTACCTATTCACAATCACTATACAATAATACTTGTTGTTAAAAGGTCTATATGGAACTTTAATCAGTAAATATCTCTACTTTCTATATTACAATGGCTTATGCATATAACCTCCTGCTGCTGATGTAGTTCTGCATCTTCAAAGATTTAGAGTGGATTGACCAGACCATAATACCTTAATTTAATAGTAATCTTGTCCTTTTAACTTGATTATTGATAGTAACTTGCTGCTGTCATGATTTTGTAGGTTGATGTGTTTGGTTGTATGGTTGTGTGGCTGTGTTGCTGTTCTTTCCTTCCCATTTCATATGAGGGTTTTGTTGGTTGGCTGTGTTGGACATGATCGACTTCTTCCTGTCTCTCCTCTTTTATCACTTTCTCTCATGAATTGTTTTGTTTTGTGTTTTTGCTGAATTTTTTATTTCTCTATTGAAATGAAGAGATCACTTGCCACGTACAGCAATCTTGGTGGATAGCTATTTACTTTCAGACCTTAAAGCATATCATGGCATGTCTTCTCGGCTTTTAGAGTGATCTAGTCTTTTCTAATGTTTCTGATTTGAATGTGGATTGATGTTTTCCCCTTGTAATTCTTTTGAGGCCTTTGTTTCTTTTTTATTTAGAGACAGATTTTTGCTGTGTGGCCCTGGTTGTTCTGAAACTAACTCACTACACCAGAGGAACCACAATTCAGGGATCCCCATGTCTCTGTCTCAAGAGTGTAGGAATTAAAGGCAAGTACTACCACAGTTTTGGGAGTTTTTGTTGTTGTGGTTTTTTGTTTGTTTGTTTGGTTGGTTGGTTGGTTGTTTGTTTGTTTGGTTGGTTTTTTTAAGACAGGGTTTCTCTGTGTAGCATTGGCTGTCCTGGAACTCAATCTGTAGACCAGGCTGGCCTCAAACTCAGAGATCCACCTGGTCCTGCCTCATGAGTGCTGATATTAAACACATGTACAGCCCAGTTTTCCTTATACTTTTGATCATTTCCTTACTTGTACAGGAGCAGTTTTTCTCTGGTCATGTCTGTTTAGGGAAAATGCTCTTTAGTTTGGATATCTATTTCTTTCACTCAGTTTGGATCTTCTGTTATCCTTTGATTGAATAAACTGTCTATGTTTTCAAACATTTTCTCAGCTCCTTCTTCTGCCACATGGATATTTGGGATTGGCTCTTGGATGTGTCCCACAGTTCTTGGAAGGTTTGGATATGTTCATTTCTATATAGTTTATGATTGTATTGCTGACTCAACCTTATCTTTCATCTATGAAACTCATCCTTTTGCCTGGACTTGTCTGTTAATGGTGCTTTCTGATGTTTTCTGTTTGATTGATTGATTCCTCCTTTTCTAATAATTTGGATTGGTTCATTTTCAGAGTCTCAATTTTCTTGCTGAAGCTTTCCTCCATTTTAAAAAATTTCTTCAAGTTCCTGATTACTTTGTTCACTTTGATAACTTCCTTATCTACTCCCTGAGTTTGAGTCTCTTACATTTTCTTATGCTTACTTGACTCCCATAGATGGTCATTTATACTCTTTCAAAGGAGAAAACTTAGTCTTTATCTTGTATTTTAGCTGTCTCATTCTCTTTGGTGTCCACTACTGAGGACTTGTGAGGTTAGGTGGATGTCATAGTGGGTGTTTTTCTCACATATTTTGTGTTTATTCTTTGTGCTTTGTCATCTCATGGATGTGTCTTCTAACTTTCTTCCTTTGTTTTATGCTCTGTCTCATGTGATTTCTCCTGATGATTTGTCTTTACTTAGATTTATGTTATCTACTGCTATTTAGCACGGAATGTGCCTGAACCACCCAACATAATGACTCAGCAGAAGTCCCAGTGCCGAATTATAGTAGAAAACACTAGGGCATTTTCCCAAATCCCCAATAGAGTTCAAAGACAATGTTTGTGTGAAAATGTACTTCTTTTAAGTTAATGTGTAAGTCAAAAGAGAAAAAGGAAAGGAAAAGGAGGAAAGAAGGATCGAAATTAAAATGAGAAAGGAAATATATGAGACACAGTTTAGGACAGTTGTAAGACTTGAGTCCTAAAAGCTTTGACAGCAAGACTAAATTATAAGACAGCAACCTAACAAAATATAACTTACAAATACAAATAAATAAAATCTTCTGAAAATGACATGGACATTGCATTTGTAAAATCACAAAAGCAATGTCTACAAGCACAAGATTGTACCTTTAAGCACTCTATCATTGTCAGGATGTTCAACCCTATCTGAAGAGCTACATTCTGCTGGTGCTTTCTTGGGGGAGGGGAAGTCATATTCCTCAGTGGTGTAATGCTGATAAGCAGTTGTCTTTCTCCCAGAAGTCCCCTGCCCAGGTTCATGCTCATGGAAGAAATCCTACTTGAAGGTAGTGGGCCACAGGAAAAGGATATAAATATAAGACAAAAATGATACTTGTGCGAAAGAAGAAGGAGTTTGTGGGGAGAGGGAGGGTAGTCAGAGAGGACAATAGGGGAATACAATCAAAGCACATTGTGTGTGTGTGTGTGTGTGTGTGTGTGTAAAACTGTGCAAAAATAATAGATTAAAACACCCAACATCATAAAGTAAAAGGCATCATACACACAATCATTGTTTCATCTTCTTCAGAATGAGGTGGTTTCTCCCTCTGCTTGGAATGACTTTGTATCAGTCTCCACAGATGGCAAAGACAACTAGTCTCATGAATCCAAACAAGTTATCAGATGGTCCTTCCAGAAGAGTATTTCTGTGATAAAAGACCAAATTTCTGTCAGAAGTTTTTGAGGTGAGGCCCTGTTCCATTTTGGTTTAGGTTTCTGTGATAGAACACATTTCAAAATCAAGCTGGATAAGAAAGAGAATTTTTCAGATCATACTTCTACCTCACTGTCCATCATCGAGAGAACCAAGTCAGAATTCGGGGCAGGAATCCAGAGCCATGAACTGAAACAGACACCAGGAAAAACGTATTAGGACAGCTGGATTTTCTCTCCGTGGCTCTAATGGAGCCCATGCAGGCAGACACTTCGCTGCTGGCTGCAGCTGGTGGTAACTGCAGGAGCAGCTTGTTACATCTCTGTCCCTTGGCTGATTCTTTGTGGAGAAAGTACCATGTCAGATAGTTTCTGTTGTTCTAGCTCTTGCTCTTCAATGACCTATCACAGTTTTACCTTGCCTCTATTTCCTCTTATCTCAGAAACCCAACATCTAATCCCACAGCTGACCCAGAAGCCCTATAGTACCTTTGCAGTCCCAGTGTAAACTATCTGGAAACAGGGGCGAGAACATTGACTCCGGAGTTAAGAGAACTGGAGACTCCTGCAGAGGACTGAGATTCAGTTCCCAGCACCCACATGGTAACTCATACCCTTCAGTAAATCCAATACAGAGAATCTAGCACCCTTCTCTGGCCTCCATGAGCTCCAGACTTGCACAAAGTACAACCGCAAATATGCAGAAAAAAGTTACACATAGAATATAAAATAAATCTTTGAAAACATGTCTGGAACACATTTCCCAGAATTTCCTTCCCATGTTGTTCTGTTTGGAGGTTAGACTTAGAAAAAGCAATTACAGAGGAGTTAAGAAACAGGTGGGAAGTATTTATATGCATTTATATTTTTTTATGTACCTCAGTTGATAGAGGCCCAGGCACATAAGATTTTAATGAGGTTCCAACTCATATTTCTGTTTCTTTCTCTATTCCTCACTTCTAGAGCTTTTCTTTATCTTCGGTCAAGTCTGAGTGTAGTGTGTTGGATAATACCATGGTTTCTTCTGAAGTTCCCTCAAAGGAGTGAGACTGAGTAGATGGGGAAGGTTTATCCTTCTAGATTCCAATTGACTTATGAGCCTCACTGTGTTTCAAAACTATGATTATAATCAGTTGCTGCCCTCATGCTGCCGTCCTTCCCTATTCTGGTCTAGCTGACCTTCTGTATCTCAGGCTCAGTACCAGATGCAAAGACAGTGACTTGTAGGGACTCCCCAGAACCAGCATTTTTAGGGGGTGAACTCCTCCTAATGTGTCTCTGACAACTTCACTTATGATGGCTCTGCTTCTCTCAGTTTCACAAGCAAATTATGTTCTTTG
>CABHPH010000503.1:16033-34177 GCA_902168325.1 Peromyscus nudipes | reverse complement strand
TGTGTGTGTGTGTGTGTGTGTGTGTGTGTGTGTGTGTGTGTGTGTGTGTGTGTGAGACGGACTTGTCTATGGCCCCAAACAGCCCTCCCAGGCTGATGAGTGGGATGAAAATTGGGGTTTGGGGATGGTGTTCTCGCACAGAACAATGTTAAACAAAGCTCGGCATCCATTATGTGGTGTGCAGCCCACGCGACGGCACATGACAGCCGTGTAGGAGTTAATACGCTTTGTTCAGAACCCAACATCTGGAGGAGTCCTGAGCGTCTGGTTGGTGGCTGAGTGCTAGTGAGAAACAGACAGAACAGCAAGAACGACATGAGCCAGATGGGGAGGGGGGCTGCCGTGTGAAGGGTGACATCAAGGAGAATGACCCAGGGTCCACGTGACATTTCCCCAGAGGCTGCTGGAGACTCCGTTAGAGAATGCCGCCAGTGAGGGCCTGTCCCCAGTGAGAGCATTCTACATAGACCAGGGTCCCCGCCTCACTCAGGGTCACAACCTCTGGAAAGTGGCTCCCCTTCTCTTCCCTGTCTCAGTGATTGGGTGCCAACAATCCGGACTATGGCCATTAATGGTAGGTTCTGGGTGTCACAGGCCATGGAGTCAGCCAACAGGAAACCACAATATTCAGAGTCAAACCCAACTGTACAACCAAGCAGTTCACCTCTCTGACACTGGCAGGCCCTAAGGTGACTCCTGATCTCCACCTCCTTGCACTCAGGTGCTCTGTGGCACCCCTCCCTCTTAGGGGTGGGGAGCACCTTTGTCAAACTAATAAATATGCTAAAAGGTATGATGAATGGTGAGACCTCTGTCCAATGTCAAGTACGGCAGGAATGTCTGCCTCGCTTAAAGCCCCTCTTCTGGACTTTGGAGAACTCAGCGGCTGTGGTGGACTATCCCTGGGACAAGGAGCTGAGGGTCTTTGGCCAATATGAAGCAAGAAACAGAGCTCCTTCCTTGTGTACTCCAGTAGGAACAGAGATGAAGTTGAAAGAGATCCTGCCGCCATCAAGTTCCAAATGAGACCACAGTCATAGCCAACACTTTGATGTCAACCTTGGGCCGCCACACCTCAAGCCATAGAAGGGGTAAGATAACAACAGAGCAGGTTCTAAGAGGCCAGGTGTGGCCATTTGCTGTGCCAGAAAAGACAACCTTCCTCCCAGGGAGTGGGTGGGGAGACAGAAAAAGGCCACACTGCTGAGACCAAGGTCAACAGGCTGGGAGATGGCTCAGCCAGTTATATGGTTGCTGCACAAGCCTAAAGACCTGTGCTTGAATCTCCAGCACCCACAAACAAGCTGGACATGGCAGTGCACATCTCTAACCCCAGGGCTTGGGGTTGGGCAGAGACACCAGTCCGGCCAAATTGCAAGCTCCAGGTTTGGTGAGAGACCCTGTCTCAGAAAATGAAGGTCGAGAACAATTGAGGAAGATGCCCAGTGTCAACCTCTGGTCTACACACACACACACACACACAGCCCTCAAGCTGCTGTTCTTCCATGAGGTCATTACCTTGAGGTCAACAGACTACTGTAAAAATATGCCTAACACACAGTGAGCACCCTGCATATTCCAGGTCTCCCCCAACCCCTCAGCAGAGTCAGGTAATATCATCCCCTGATTGTACGCCCAGGGGAAGTGCTCAGAGTGAACAGAGGGCCAGGTCTACCCTAGGAAAATGCCAGATGGAGTTAAAAAGCCGGCCTTCTTGTGTGGGAGACAAAATCATTTTGTATCACAGAGAAGCCGTGAGAGACTACTTCATACCCGTGCCGGGATTTCCCTTTGCAGAAATTGGATTTTGATTTATATGTCAATAAATACCCCCGGAAGCCTCATCATTTGCAAGTTCATCAATCTCTCAGGTCTACAGTCTGGAGGAGTCTCCCTAGGAAACATGACCCTCACTTACTGGCCTCATGTGTTGCAGGGGCATGCCCATGAGCAGAAGGAGGAGAAACAGGGGTGCATGCTGGGGGTCCCGAGGCTGAGGAGATCCTGATTCTCTGAGGCTCTGGCTGGAGCTCAGGGAGAAGGGCATTTCCCGGACAGGCAGCTGAGGCTGTCCAGCTTATGATAAGCCTTGAACCCATGGATTTCAGAACTGAACCGAGGGGGTAGCAATCACACTGGAACCCCAGAAATACCCGTCTGGCTGCAGGTGAGAACCAGGCTGAAGAGGCAACCCTGGGGCAGAAAAGAGGCCCCTGGGAAGCTACTCCTGCCCTTGTTGACAGAAGTGTCACCTAGATGGTGGACATGGGGCTGGAGTGAAGAGAAGGAGCAGGAGGGCTCATGGGGAACGTGTGCAGGCAGGCTTGGTGATTGACAGCTGCCGTTGCTTGGACAGGGCTTGGGTTTGACCCATGGGCTGGTGTGTTTGGAACTTGGTCTCCTATATGGCCATATGAAGAGCTGTGACTGAGCAGACGGTCCTGAGAAAAGGACTTGGAGACTTTGGTTTCCCAGGCTTCCTGTCTTGAGATGTCATCACACGTGCCCACTCCCCCACCCCCCACCCTCCCATCCCTCCCATCCCCCCACCCCCCCATTCCCCCACCCCCCTATTCCCCCACCCCCATACCCCTATACCCCCACCCCCTCTACTCCCCCCCCCCCCCCCCCCCCCACCCTCCGCATGCACATTCACCTTTATACATCTGCCACAATGCCTTTGAGTCTTCAAGACTGAGTGAAATCAATGTCTTTTCTTCGTAAGTGGCCCGCCTCTGGTAATTTGTCACAGTAACAACACAGGGAGACTTGGCAGAGAGGAACACTAGCATGATACTGCTTTCTGACGACTCACAAGAAAGAAGGGGTTGACGTGAGGTGGAATCGTGGAGGGGGCTGAGCATAGCTGATGACCAACTGGAGTCCTCATAACAGTCTCAGAGGGTGCTGTCACCGAAGGAACCTTGAAGTCCGAGGGTAGGAGAGCCCAGCGACTAGCTAGAAGAAAATGGTCATTATAGGCATTTCTGCATTGCTCAGTGGGAAAGCCCTGCCACAGATATTTCCTATATCTGTTGGAGACATTGTGACCCAGCTACAAAAGGGTTACACCATCCTTGAAAGCTAATAATGATTTTTCCATACAAGTCATCCCTGCATTGGCTACTCGGGCACAAGGGATTAAATGGATTTACCTGAGTGATCTGCTAAGCTGAGGAGGGATTTGGCTGGCCAGTACAAGTGATGGATGTGTGTTGTGATGTTTGGAGCCTCGTCAAGCCTGTTTTCCCCCATTGTCTCTTAATTGAGGCCTGTACCAAATCTTAAGAGGCCCTGGCCATCATTCCCTTTAATAATTCCAGGGCACAGCCAGCTACCCTGCCTGATGGTCTAAGCTCAGGGCTAAGTGCTGTGCTCAAGGGAAGCACGGGGCAGAGCCCTGGGTGCACAGAGGAAACGGTGTTCCTATCATCATCCCAGTCGCCGATAAGAATCCAGCATGGGCAACAGAGAAATGGATGAGATCTACATGAGCACACTGGGGGTGAGGGGGGTAATGGAGGGCAAGGGTTGGGGGAAAGTGAGCTTAGGGGAGCGGGAGGTCCCAGCTGGATCAGGAACAGAGTGGGAGAACAAAGAGAGAGACACCATGATAAATGAAGAATCCATGGGAATAGGAAGAAGCAGAGTGCTAGAGAGGTCCCTAGGAATCCACAAAGATACCTCCACTATAGACTACTGGCAATGGTCGAGAGAGTGCCTGAGCTGACCTACTCTGGTGATTGGATGGCTGAACACCCTAACTGTCGTGATAGAACTCTCATCTAGTGACTGATGGAAGCAGATGCAGAGATCCATGGCCAAACCCCAGGTGGAGCTCCAGGAGTCCAACTGGTGAGAGAGGAGGGATTATATGAGCAAGAGATATTGAGACCATGATTGGAAAAAGCACAGGGACAAATAGCCAAACTAGTGGAAACACATGAACTGTGAACCAATAGCTGAGGAGCCCCCAACTGGATCAGGCCCTCTGGATAAGTGAGACAGTCGATGAGCTTGAACTATTTAGGAGGCCCCCAGGCAGTGAGACCGGGACCTGTCCTTAGTGCATGAGCTGGCTTTTTGGAACCTAGGGCCTATGCCGAGACACTTTGCTCAGCCTTGGTGCAGGGAGGAGGAGACTGGACCTGCCTCAACTGAGTCTACCAGGCTGGTCTGAATCCCCAGGGGAGACATTGCCTTGGAGGAGGTGAGAATAGGGGGTGGATTGGGAGGGGAAGGCTGGAGGGTGGGAGGAGGGAGGACAGGGTAATCCGTGGCTGATATGTAAAATTGAATTAATTATAAAATAAAAATATTTATTAAAAAAAGAATCCAGCATGGGCATGCTCATAGCTCACTGCATTGTAACACGCCAAAGCCTTCCACGGCTCCCAACTGCCCGCAGGATAACGTCTAAACTAAGTCAGACATATTGGTCCCAGTTTAACCGCTCAACTCTCTTGCACACGTCCTCTGTTCCAACCACACAGCATTACATTAGAGCAGAGAATGAGCTAGGTTTCCCCTGGTCCCTCAAAACACATCCTGCAAGATACCCCTAGGCAGACTCCCGAGGGAGGCAGACGTTAGGCATGCCGCTAACACTGACAGAGGATTTGCTTCCTGACATGGGATGGTTGGGAGTTGGTGGGGGAAGGTCTGGAAAAATTTTGGCCACCCCCTGGGGGATCTCAGTGGTATTTTATATCATCCTTTGGGTTCTGAGAAGACATTACCATTAGTCTAGAAATACTTTCACAGACACACTTCTGAGTGACATGATTCCAAGTCCAGTCAAGCTAACAATGGAGTCTGATGTCACCTATTTAATACTCCCTACTCCGTGAGTGTGTGTCTTTATCCCCATTTAGCAGAAGAGAAAACTGAGGGGTAAGATGATGGAAGTTGCTCAAGTTGTTATTGTTACTTAATATACCTTATAACTAATAGACTAGTAAATACCAATGATAATTAGTCCAAGTATTTAAATCTCAACCCTCACAGTGCTTTCAAGACAGCTGGGCTAGGTTCCAGGCTTGGTGGTCACTGTGTCTCACAGGAGAGACAAGGCTCACCAGGCAATGGGGGTCACTACATTTCAAGATGGAATGAGGAGGGAGCAGCGGAGCCTAACAGCACTGTGCATCCAGCCTCAGACACCCAGACCTGACATCCAATGTTCCAGTGGCCATTTGGGTCCTGAAGGAGGACAGCAGGGGTGGCCGTGGGTCACATCTGCCTAGAGAGGCTACAGTCTCGTGTCTCTCAGTTTGAAACCCCTGTTCGTAACAGTGCCTGGAGGGCTGCCGTCCTGTTTGTTCAGCAGAGCCGTGACCCATCCATTAGAGATGGTGCGATTATCTGTGATCCAACCCAAATGAATCCTAGTCAATACTGTGTGCTCAGACACCACCGTGTCACTGGCCAGAAGTGACTTTTATAAATCAACCCAGATTAAACCATAAATGGACTTGGGTAAGAGAAAAGAATCTTTAAAATAAAAACACAAACAAACAAAAACAAAAACAAAAAAAACCCCTCAAATCAGCTCACTAATTTGATCAATTATTTAACTAAATCGATGTGTCCTTCATGCAAAATAACTGAGCTGACCGCTGTGCATGCAAATGACAGCATGTCTCGGTCACAGTGCTTGGCAGCTTTGCTTAGTTTCATTCAGAAGAGGCTGTTTCCGGAAGCTGTGTCTGAGGAAACAGCTCTGTGGGCCTCACACGACAGTCAGCAAACAGGAAAGGAAAAACCAAGCTGTAGCCGAATCCCTGAAACTGATCACGTTATAAAGGAAAGAGGTTCATGGTTGTGAATGTTAAGGCCACAGAGGGTAGCTGCGTTTTAGAGTCTTGTGCTGCTTCATCACATGGCAGGAAGCAGAAGGGTGAACGTGGGAGAGACACAGGCCGACTCCTGTGGGACATCCTGCACCAGCAGTCAGTGCCAGCCCTGCAGAGCCCAGAAGCACTCACTGCTGTGAGACCTGACCCAGCCCACGAGAACTGACACTTTCTGTCTGTTCCGCCCCCTCTCAACACTGTGACTTTGGAGATCGGGCTTCAACATGAGTTTTGGAAGGGACAGACACAGAACCACGCAGATCTGAACAGAAGTCCAGAGCACAGGTGCAGAGGTCCAAGGATCCCCGTGTCCTCTTCCTTAGGCTCCACCTAGAAACATAGTTCCCAACACTTGATGGCATGGAGTCACATCTTTCCATCTCTCCCTGGCTTTCCTTCCCCAGAACCACAGCTCTCAGCTCCCCAGATCTCCAAACAGAGAGGGACACCAAGGGCGTTGTCATACCCAGGAAGCAGGGGGCAGACTGTGCCCTGCAGACCCAGCCTTGTCACTGCTGAGGTCCACTGACTCAATGATTGGCACAGGAGGCTACAGTGCAAAGAATGCACACGCACATTCAGTACACACATGGCACATGTGCACGTGTAGCACATACCTACAAAGCACACATGTGGCACATCTGTAGCACATGTACACATGCAGTGCATGTGCACACATGTGGTACACACAGCACATGCATGCACCACTCATACATGCAGTGCACACATTCTCCCACATAACATATAGCACACTCATGTGGCACACACACATACAAACACAGGACACACAATAGCACACACATGTAGTATACATGCATACCCATAGCACAGTTGTGCACACAGCACACACATAGCACACATGCATACACATGCACACAACACACACGTACGCACAGTACATATATACACAGTCACACATAAAATGTACACACACATGCACTCAAAATATGCACATACATAGGCATGTTTACATGCAGTGCACACACACACACACACACACACACACACACACACACACACACACACACCACAAGCCCTGCCAATGTTACTGGGCTCCATCCATCAAGATGCCCTTGGACGCTCTCATAAACACTAAAGTGCTTACGATCATGAACAGTGCACTTTAATATCTCCTGAATAACCCGTGCGGTCAGGGACACCATCGCAGTATTTTCTCATCTCGTCCTCTCCACTGCCGCTGACCACCCCGGAAGGAAGGAGCTCCCGCTGCACTAAGAGCTCCTCCATCTCCCCGCCACCGTCCCCTCTAAACGGCTCACTGCTATCTGGCCGTGAGATGAATAGCCGCGTCTCCTTCGCTCTCCCTGTGCCGGGCAAGACCAGAAAACTGGAGTCTCCCACGTGTCTCTCCCAATCCATGCTGCGACCCAGGTTGGGGAAATCTTACTCCTCTGTACCACTCAGTTACTCCCACAGGGATGCAACGGGAAAGGCTTCGTTCCGCGAGGGCGGTGGCCGAAACGTCACCAGGTTCAGAATCTGCCCCACGGATTCCCTGCAGGTTGTCTAGCTACCCCTCTTTCTGTAGAAAACACCCAAGGTTGCAGTTAAACACATCCCTAGAGTCAAAGAGATGCGGGTTCGACTCTCAGCTCTGCCACTTAGAGCTGTGCAGTCAGAAGCAGTTGCCTTGTGTCTCTGAGCCTGGGTCTCGAGGTGACTGCAGTTAATAGCAGTATGTCTTATATTTGAGAATGGGGAACCGATTTTTTTTTTTTTTTAGATAGAGTTTCCCAAAATGCGGCCCAAGCTAGCCTCCAACTTGTGACGTTCCTGCCTCAGCTGTCTACATGCTGGGATTTGAGAGATGTGGTTAGTTTTAATTATTATCTTAAACACAGTCTGTAATACCCGAGAAGGGAATCTTCATGCAGAACTGTGTAGATCAGGCTGACCTCTGGCCATGCCTGTAAGGGATTTCCTCAGCTGTGGTCATTGAAGTGGAAAGCTCCACCTGGGATGCAGGGGGCACCATTTCCTGCACTAGGCCCTGGGCCGAAGGAAGAGGAGAGAGTGGTCGCATGCCAGCAGGCACTCGTTCATTGCCCTGCTTCCCAACAGCAGACTCCACTGTACAACCTGTTGTTTGAAGTTCCCGTCACTTCCACATCCCCGGAATGACTCTGGTGTGAACTGTGAGCTTGAATGGAAGTCTCATGACAGCGGCAGAGTCTGTGCCCGAATTCTGTGCCCAGCTCCCAGGGATGTTTGACAACTGTGGTGGGAAGGCTTGAGAGGCAGCTCAGCATATACCGCTCCTACATAGGACCCGAGTTCAGTTCCCAACATCCATAATGAGCAGCTCACAACTGCCTGGAACTCCAGCTCCAGGGGCTCCATATCAGCCCCTTCCAGCCTCCTCTGTACAACCATCCCCGAACACACACATACACACACTTCCAAATGAAATCTCTTCATATAGAGTGCCAAGAGCAGCCAGCAAAGAAACCAGCAACCCTCCTAACAAATGCAAAGGGTGTGAGAGAAGCCAAACGTTCACAAGAATGAAGTGGACTCCTTCCTTCCGCTGTGCACCAAGGTTAAGGCAGAGAGGGCTGACATAACATTCTTAGAGGGAACAAAGATCTCCGTGGCCTTGAGCTTAATGACTTCAATATGAAGCCCACAGCAGAAGCGAGTGAAGAAAAAAGAAATTGGCTCTTCATCAAACGAAAAATCTTTTTTTCCCCCTTGAAAGGATGTCATCAAGATAGTGAGAAGACAAACCACAGAACAGAAGGAAAACATTAAGAGCCATGAAGACGGACTTAGATCCAAAATATGCAAAGAGTTCTACAAATCAATAATGGAAGCAACTGTTAATTAAAACAAGCGAGCAATGAACCTGAATAGATGCTTCTCTAAAAATGATACACAAATGGCCAGCAAGCTCCTGGGGAGATGCTCACTGCCCATCATCACCAGGGATGTGAAGATCAAAGCCACAGTACCGTCTCACACACCAGAACAGCATGTCTTAAAAGGCAGATAAGGGCAGGCATCGGAGGGACACTGGTATATTGGAGCCCTCGTACATTGTTGGAAGAAATGCAAAATGGGCTTACCAGTTGGAAAAATAATTTTCCAGTTCCCAAAAACGTTAAACATGAGGTTCTCTTGTGACCTTGCCATTCTGCTCTTAGATTTTTAAACAAACAAACAAACAAACAAACAAACAAATAAATAAATGAAACATGTTCACACCAAAACATGGGCACAGATGTCCAACAGAACCCAAATGTCCATCAAGTGACCCACAGACACACTGATTCCAGGGAAGCCTTCAGCCGGGAGTGGACTGAAGTTCTGACAGGTGCTGATGCACAGTCCCCCTAGGCAGCCCTGTGCTGAGTGAAAGAAACCAGCAGTGGGGCCTGTGCTGACAGGCATCAAGAAGAAGTCAGAAACAGGAAGTCTGTCCAGGCAGAACAGGAAGTCGCTGGTTTTCCAGGACCTCAGGGAAATGTGGGAATGATTTCTCATAGTGCAGATTTCCTCTCTGGGTGTTGAAAATGTTCAAAAATTGCGTGCATGGGTTACAAGCTTGGGAGCACATTAAAAATTATCTAAATTACTTTAAAGAGGTGCCCAGCATGCAAATTACTGCTCAGTAATGGTACAAAAATCTACCCTAAGGGAAAAATATTAGCATCTACCTTTGTTTTTATCTTATCTTTTTAAAATTTTAGTTTCCAGACCAGCAAAGTGGCTCAGTGGGCAAAGGCCCTTGCTGTTGAACCTGACAGCTTGGGACCCACGGTGGAAAGAGAGAACTGACTCCTGCAAGTTGCCGTCTGTTGTCCATGAGCTAGCTCTACACAAGCTTCCAGGCAGCCCCACTCACTCACTCACTCACTCACTCACTCACTCACTCACTCACTCACTCACTCACTCATTCTCTCTCTCTCTCTCCCCCTCTCTTACACACACACACACACACACACACACACACACACACTCATTTGTTCTCTCTCTCTCTTACACACACACACGCGCACACACACACACACACACACACACACACACACACGAGTGTAGCCGAACACCACCACTGGATGGAACACGTAGATGGTGCCCATCCCCAGTTCACACAGCTATACCTAAGGCTCAGGAACATCATGGAAGCACAGAGGGACTGTCAGGCAATGTCCCCTACCGAGGACGTGGGGTGGGGGTGTGTGTGTGTGTGTGTGTGTGTAAATAAGAGAGGGCCAGTGAGAACAGGTGGGTGGGCCGTGGGGATGGTGAACATTTCACAAGGGTCACACCCCTGGAGGAAGAGCTACAGGTAATTAATGGCTTCTGAGAAATGGATAATCAGTCTTCTCCGGGGACAAGGTCCCTGATGGGTTCTCCTGTCCCAAGTGGCCAGCATCAAACACGTGCATACAACAACACTAAATGGACTCAGCAGGATATATGTTTATGATATATGTATTATATATACATATGTACACATATATATTTGTTTAAGAAGAGGTCATGAATCTGAGGGGTAGTGAAGTAAACACAGAGTTAGAAGGGGAAAAAGAAATGTCATAGAGGATGTAAATATGGTACTCATATGTGAAATCCTCAAAAATATTAAGATATTTTAATTTAAAAAATGCCTGTTCATTTTCTTTGGTTAAGGCAGAAAGCAGCTTAACATACTATAGCCATCACTGACATTTTCAACAGCAGGAACATGGAGTTTGGGAATTATTCTCTCCATTCTCTGGACATCATCACCCATCAGTCTAAATGTCTTTGTAAACAGAGTGAAGGAAGCCAAGCTGCTTCAACAAGTTTTGAGTTGAGTATGGAGAGAAACCGTCCGTATTTTCTTGGTCAGGGAGGAAGGAATCCGTCTCCCCTCAGACTCATGTCAAGAGGGACAGTTGTGAAAGCAAAGGAGACGTCACAGCAGCTGACCTTGCCAGTCCCCCATCTCTAGATGTTCCCAGTGTCCTCCTAACAGCCCAGCAGGCCATGGAGACAGGAGAATGAGATGCAGCCTGGGAATGCCCTGTGCTGTGCTGTGCTGTGCTGTGCACGAGAGTGTCCCTATAGGCTCATGGGTTTGAACAGCTGGTGGCACTGTTTGAGAAGGCTGCAGAACCGTTAGGGGGTGGAGCCTTGCTGGAGCAAGTATGTTACTGGGGGCGGCCCCCCCACTTCCTCTTCTCTCTCTCTTTCCTGAGTTCAGATGCCAGCTTCAAAGAAAAACAGATTCCAACCTACCTAGAGAGAATTGGCAAAAACGCTGACAGGGATCAGGAATTAGCCCACTCTTGATTATTATGGGACAGCCTGGGACATAGCAGGGAGAACCTCGTAGTCAGTTCTATCAGCCCTGGGGACAGACAAAGGGAAAGTTGCTAGCTCACCTCTCAGAGCCTTAGGTGCCTTCTCTGGAACCCGGAGACAGCAACACCCCATCTCCCCGGTCCCACTGAGAGGATGAAACACAGACTGCTAAGCACCGGGCAGCACACCAGCTAGGAAGGACAGGGATGTGTGTTTTAGAATGAGCATAGTGCAGGCTGATACTCAGGTGAGTCAGAACTTTGATTTCTTCATCTGCAAAATGGAGACAAGGCAACAACTCCAGCCTCCCAGAGACAGTGACAGAAACACACTCAGAGATGTGAGTGACGCCCTTGGCTGTCAAGGAGAGGAGGCGGGGTGGGGCGGGGAGCAGCATCTGGGGCTAAGGAGGCGGGAAGATGTAGAGGGAGGGGTGTGTGTGTATGTGGAGGGGGTAATGGGAACACGGGCATCAACATTCTCTCTCCTCCAGGGCAGGAGTCTGGCTAGAGAGCACAGCAGCTGAATGAGTTAGGACATCCATAACGCAGGGGTGGGGATGTGGTTCTGAGGGTGAAGCCCTCACCAGGCACCTGTGAGGACTGGAATCTGATCCCCCAGCACCCAAAGGTCTGGGTGGGCATGGTGGTCTGCCTGTAATCCCAGCACTCAGGAGCCAGAGATGGGGCTCCCTGGGGAGAGCTGGCCAGGTAGACTAGTGGAATGGGCAAGCTCTTGGCTCAGTGAGAGACCTTGTCTCGTTAAATAAGAGCACACAACATCAATCTCTGGCCTGCACATACACACACACACACACACACACACACACACACACACACAGAAGCACACACAGTGCACACAAGCATACACACACATACACACAGGAGCATACAGAGTGCACACATGCATACACACACAATGCACACATGCATACACACGCACACACACAGTGGCACATGAGAGCACACACAAGTGCACACACCTTGATTACACCAATTGCCCTCCAAGGAGCAACCTCTCCCAAAGGCCCATCCTCCCCCTCCCATGTCAGATAGCTTTAAGAACGGCGCTCTCTCTCCCTCCCTCCTGTGCTCCATAGTTCAAGTCCAAGAGGAAGCAGGCTCCTATATCAGCATTAATTAAACTGCCAGTGAGTAGCCACCCCATTACTCTACCCATAAATCCAATCCCATCTTCTGGGCAAGAATCCCTAGGCCGTAGCAATGAGGGCGGGAGTTTTATGGAACCTTAAAAAAATTCTTCAGTGCTCCTGAAGAGCTTCTGCTCCCTACCCCTCTTGGAGTGTGGGGAATGTTTCCATGGCTTGTTCCTGGAGAAAATGGCTTCTCTTGACACTTGCTGTCTTAATTTTTAAAATTATACTTTCATTAAACCCTTAAGGAAAATGGACTCGCAGAGTGCTCATTAAGCAGAGAGCCACACTGCATAAAAGGGAGAGGTGGATTTTTCCCCTTAAAGCTACCCACACAGTTTGCATTAATGAAGTCTCCCTCCCCACCATCCTGCAGAGAGTATGAAGAGAGAACCCTGAGGTGGAAGAGGGCTCCTTGAGGGTTCGGGTGGGCAAATGGGTATTTAGGCAGCTTAATAGTTCTCGGGTCTCCAGCTGGGAATCTTTCTTCCTGGGAACTCAAAGCACTGGGTGCATTATGGCCAGCTCCTCTCTCCCTGGAGGCTGACGCACCATGGTGAGGGGGTGGCATCCTGCAACCTTCCTGGAAGGAGTAACCACGTCACCGCTGTTGGGATTCTGTGCTCCACAGCATAGTGTCTGGCCAGAGCTATTAACAGCCCCCCACCCACACACCCCCAGCATCAGCATCCCTGCTTAACAGCCTCAGAGATTAGGTCCTGGGTCCCCAGTTTTCCTGTCTTCAGCAGCATCCTATGCCCCAGCTCTGGGCCATGTGACCTGACCGTACTTGCTGTGGGAGGAGCCTAAACTAGCTTCCTTGTTGAGCTCCATCATGTGACTGGCCTTGGACAGTGTCTGTGGGAGGAAGTGGTCAGGAGACAATTCCAGCTGAGCCTCACGAGGTATCCTGCGTTTCTAGTCCCTTGCATCCATGCCATCTCCATGCTAAAGGTGTGTCTCCAAAGCCCCTGGTCCCCTAAAGAGACGCACAAGCAAGTTCTGCTTGAAACTTAAGCCCCAGCTGGCAAGTACCCCCAGCCCCCTGCAGACACAGGGGTGAGGAAGAGTGTGCTCTAAGCCGCTGAAACTGGGAGGGGCTGTTTGTTTCACAGCATTCGGCGGCAGAAGCTGACCAGTACATCAACGGGGCTCTGGGTCCTGTAGGGGAGTTTTCAGAATATAGCTAGATTTCATCAGATATCCTGATTCCCTGGGTGGAGAGTGGCCAGGGCACTGCCCCGGTGATCTCAGTGAGTGACCAGGATTGAACTGTCTACCTCACTGCACCGAATCCTCTCTTGGCAGCCCTGTGAGCTGGGGTGTGCCCCCCTCACTTTAAAGTGAGTGTCTTAGTTAGGGTTACCCTCGCTGTGATGAGACACCAGGACCAAAGCAAGCTGGGTAGGAAAGGGTTAATTCAGCTTACACTGAATTCCGCATTGTAGTCCATCATTGCGGGAAGTCAGGACAGGAACTCAAACAGGGCAGGAACCTGGAGGCAGGAGCTGATGCAGAGGCCATGGAGGGGTGCTGCTTACTGGCTTGCTCCCCATGGCTTGCTCAGCCTGCTTTCTTATAGAACCCAGGACCAGCAGCCCAGGGATGGCACCGCCCACCATGGGCTGGGCCCTTAACCATCCATCACTGATTAAGAAAATGCCCTACAGCTGGATCTCATGGAGGTGTCTTCTCAATTGAGGTTCCCTCCTCTCTGATGACTCTAGCTTGTGTCCAGTTGACATAAAACCAGCCGGGATGCTGAGTGTCGCAAAGAGCCGTGTTGAGAGGCTTTCTAGTCAGTGCTCAGCAAAGCTGGGACTCAAGCCCAGGTCAGTGGTGTCACTCAGGGAGTTGCAGAAAACAATGTGCATTTTGTGGGCCCATCATGCTTAGTAAATCAACTCTCTGGGTTTAGAATCTAGAGTCTAAGTTATTTGTTTGTTGGTCTGGGGAGAACGTGGGGATTGAACTCAGGGTCTTGCATATGTAAAGTGTATTGTCTACCTCTGAGCCACACCCTCAGACCCTCAGAAAGATGCACTTCTTAAACTGACTCCCTGAGAAGTCCTCAAGTCGGCCTTCCTTTTCTCAGTGGTTGCGATCCTGTCACCGTGGATGACACCCATGCATTTGATGGCTGACAGGCTCCTGCAACCTCTTTGCTTGGCATTTGTAGATGTCACCAAGGTCCCTCATCAGCAGGCTTTAAGTTAATGAACAGGAGAATTATCGGGGGGGGGGTGGCCTAATCAGAGGAGCCCAGGTAAGCAAACGCAACACCTCAACACAGACAGCTGAGGAGCTCTGGACTGCACGTCACTGGGGCCGCTGTTCTGAACACACCCGGTCGCCAACACGTCACTCACAAACAAGCAGCTCTCGGACCAAAGTGAGACAATGGCAGCCCAGATCTAACCCAGGGTATCTTTGGTCCAAGCCCCCCCCCAGGCTGTCTGATCTGTCCCATGAACGTGCACCCACCCTGCAACTCAACCTCACTCTACCTGCCTTCCCAAGATCTGTCAGATGCCACCTGAACCAGAGGGTAGAAACCCCAGAATGCCGCCTGTCCTAGTTAGCTGTATTGCCAACTTAACACAGCCTAGAGATGTCTGAGAGGAAAGCCTCCATTGAAGGATTGGCTCTACCAGGTTGGTGGGGGACTGTCCTGACTGTTAATTGCTACGGAAGGGCCAGCCTGCCATGGGCAGCACCACCCCCAGGCAAGTGTCCTCGACGGTATGAGAAAGAGGGCTGAGTGTGAACCGGTGAGCAAGCCAGCAAGCAGCATCCTCCGTGGTTTCCACCTCAAGCTCCTGCTTGAGTTCCTGCGCTGATTTCCCTCGGTGATGAACTTTGACCTGGAAGCATAAGCCAAAAAGCTCTTTCTTTTCCCTGGTTGCTTTCGTAGAGTGTTTATCACACAACAGAAAGTAGCCTAGCCCAGCATCTACTCGTTGAACCTGACTGGGCAGCTGCCCCACCCAGAGCCTCCATCCTTTGTCTGTACCAGACAGGCTAACAGTCTTCAATGTTCATGAGGAACGGAGCCCGTGAGCCTGCACAGAGCTGGGTGTTTAAGAGAAGCTGTGTGCTGTGAGCTAGCCCTTGACCTCTGGAAGCAGAAGATGCCAGGTCCAAAAAGCCTGGGCGTGCCACCACAAGATACCCAGTGTCTCCAAGCCTCCCTTTCCTCTGCTGTGAAATGGTGAATACGTTAATAGAGCAACTCCATCCTGGGGAGACTGAAGATGATTGAGATGATGCACGACTCTGTGCAGGGGGCAGGCATGCCGAGAAGACACGGGAGTGCCAAGGTTAGCCCAATAGACCACCCAGGGCTCAAACTCTGATCTCTCACTCCTGGGCATGGAAGGAACTCACCTGCCCAGAGCCAGTCTGCCCCAGGCCACCAAGCATGTCTCCCTCTGCAATCATGAACATATGGATACCCCCGGGCCCCGTTCATTCCCCCTAATATCTCCCAGGGGGCTGATGGATGGCGACAGGCAAAAATCTATAGTAGGGTGACGGAGTGTGTGTTGCCAGCCCTCCAGGAAATGATTACTTCGAGGTAATTTTGAACCTCCAGACTATGATGCAGTGTCTCATATTTTAAACGGCAGTGAGCGTGGAGGAGAATGCTACAGTGTATCTGTCTCACTGCTCACTGCGGGGAGAAACACACAACGGCAAGTTGGTTGCAGGGAAGGCAGATGCAGAACGGAATGTTTTGCATTTAGCTTGCACCCCCAAGGGCGGTCGGTGCCCAGTCTATACTGGACTGCCCCAGGGGAGAGCCCCGACCAGTGCCAGAGATGTTCCAGACACCAAAACTTGAATTAGGGAGGTTGGATGCTGGACAGCTGCCTCTGGTGGCTGGGTGGCTTTCTCGGCCCTCCTGTGACTGACCATGGCTGCATCCATGACACAGCAGATTCTGCAGTGCTTCTCCTTCCTTACAAATCTCCCTTCCAAATGGACGTTCCTAAAGACAGGCACTCGTGACCCCGCTGAGCAAGATCCAAAGGTCAGAAACGGGCTCACACCAATGCACCTGCCAGACATATCACAAAGGTATCAGGGCTGGTAGGGGGAAAGGGTCAGAATGCAGCGTCGGGGCGGGCACGGGGAGGGTGCATTCTGAGCCTCGCCTCTGACCAGCCTGGAAAGTCAATTTCTGGTGATTACATGTCTACACGGGAAGACACAAAGGGAAGCTCTTGGGCAAACACCAGGAGAGCCGCGCTGTGCTCCTGAAGTCAGCAAAGACCCTTAAGCACTGCATCAAAGTGTTAACTAGAGGGAAATGTTGGAGACTTGGATGACGGCCATCGCCGTTCGTAATAATCAGAAGGCACCGTGGCAGGAACAACAATACAGCAGCAGGGTAGAAATGGATATTTGCAAAATCAAAGACGGCTTATCTGAAATGGAAGGAACTCTTGGAGATTTTTTTTTAAACAAAAAAACAAAAAAACATGTGTCGGGGCTGGGGAGATGACCCAGCAGGTACCAGCGCTTGGTGCGCGAGCGTGAGGATCTGAGTTCAAATCCTCCGTACCCGTGTAAGAAGCCAGGGAGGGCTGCATGCTCCTCTCTAGCCGCAGTGGCACAGAGGGAGGAGACAGGAGGGAGGTTTGCTGGTCACAGGTCCAGGTTCAGTGAGAGGCCCTGACTCCAAGGAGAAAGGCAGGCGGTGATGGAGTAACTCCTGACGTCCTCCTCTACGTCCGAGGCACATACTCCCCCACCCCCCACACATGTTCACACACTCCACCCGCTCAACACACCACACTCAAAATCACTCACCTGTGTTTGCACATCTTCAGGCTCATAGGCGGATAACCGCACCGTTCCATGGTACCGCTCACTCGGGGACCTGTGGGGAAGAGAGGGGCCAGGACTCTCACCTGGACCTCGGTTCCTGAAATCCTGTTCCCAGCTTGCATGGGCAGCCCCTGCATGAGGCAGGTGGGGGCGGCTGCACATCCGCAGACCCTGGGTGTCTCTGGCACACAGGCAAGAGAAGGCTCATTCCTCAGAGGCCCTGTGCACCTGTCTGGGGTCACTTTGACCATGTCCCCTTCTGCCTGAGAAAAGTGTCACGGTGCTAACAGCCAGGGTGTTTGGTAATTCAGAGAGGAAGGCTCCACTGGGGAGGGAAGACATTTAACACTGGGGTTCCACCACCTACAATATGAAAGTTAGCACAGATGACTCCTCCTTTCTTACGCGGACTTCCAAATCCCCATTTTTACAGGCTCTGCCACTGCCTAGCTGTGATGAGCCATCCAGCCTCTGTGAATTCCAGTTTCCTCAAATTTAAAACAAACAAACAAACAAACAAACAAACAAACAAACAAAAAACCCACATACCTGTGCAGAAGCGCACACCTGTAATCCAGCTACTAAAGGACTGAAGAGGGAGGATCAGGACTCTGAAGCCAAATAAGGAGGGGAAGACAAGGGGGAGAGCCTCAGTCTCCACATCTGGGAAATGGGGGTCCTTGATGCCCTCCCAGAGCTGTGAACTTACAGGAGGCACCACAGGGCGAGCTCGACTCTGTGAAGGACAGCGGTGGTGCTGGGGCAGGATGGGGTCTGTTCTGGAGGAAGGTTGCCCTAACGAGACCGGCATGTTGCTTTTTAAAAAGGAAGGAAGGGCCGGGCGGTGGTGGCGCACGCCTTTAATCCCAGCACTCGGGAGGCAGAGCCAGGCGGATCTCTGTGAGTTCGAGGCCAGCCTGATCTACAGAGTGAGATCCAGGAAAGGCACCAAAACTACACAGAGAAACCCTGTCTCAAAAAACCAAAAAAAAA
>CABHPH010000501.1:26269-54678 GCA_902168325.1 Peromyscus nudipes | reverse complement strand
TGGCCAGCCTAGGGTGTGGTCTCACCTGCCACCTCCCAGGGCTAAGGCCCCTGGCAGAACCAAGTCCTTATTAAAACCACACTCCGTGCCCCTTATTCTCTCACACCTCACTGAACAAGGCTTTCTGCTCCTGTCCCCATCAACTGACTCCTGCAACTGTGCAGAGTGACTGTCACACTGCCCTTGTCGGGAGCCGCAGCATAGCCAGCCGTGACGGCTGGTGGGACGAAGTACCTGGGCGTCTGCTTTTCCTGCCCTGCCTGGCCTCCCTGAATAATGTGGGGTCTTATGTATACAAGAATGATGCTATTGATCCTCTGACCACGGGCTCCACGCACTGCATTGCTTTGAAAGTGCCTGGGGATTGCTTTTCCACTGGCCTCCATACACACTGCTGCCTGCTTGTCCCTGGGACCCGGGGAGCACATTTGCACTTGTTTTCCAACTGCAAGGAGCCCTGGAGTCCTTGTCAAGAGAACAGTGTTCTGGTGGCATTTCTGTCACTTACTAGCTGAGTGGCCATGGGGAAGTCATTAGGCCTGCCTCTCTTCCCTTCTATGTAAAAGAGGAGAATACTACCCGCCCTGACTCCCAGAGATATATGTATAAAATTATTTTTGAAATTGATTTGGGAACTCTCTGGCGTGAGGCAAATAGAAAAGATCGTAATTATTTGTCAAGACAGAGCCACACTGTACTGGTACGGAAGGGACGGTGCAAAGGGGACTGATAATTGCATCCTGTGGTTTCTCAGTCCACACAGCTGGGGCCCAACCCAGATGGGCCTAGACCTTTGTTCCTGGACAGCTGAGGCACTCAACTCTAACGGGGAAAACCCGAGAAAAACAACCAAGAATTCTTCTCAGATCGGTAGAGCCATGGATTGCTAAATCTGTTCATTGTTGGTGGGATGATCAGGATGGATTTAATCACAAACTTGCAGCAGGGATGCGTTTTAGAACTCACCTTCGTAGAACAGGAACTGTCATTCACTTCTGAGCCATAGATGGCTGGGAGTATATGATGAGTATGTGAAAGTGTACACACTGTAGACGATTTAAAAGTACAAATAAAGTTCTGTTTTCCTTGGACAAGGCAAAATCTCAGGAGTGCGTGTCCATGAATGTGGAATCCTCCAGCCAAACCAGGAAAGCAAGACCAGAAAAGATGAAATGATTTCCTCACAGTTATGCAGCTAGTTAGTTGGCTGAGCTGACACACTGGTCTGAGGTGGTTACTTTCTGACCCAGGTGTGATCCCAGAGTTCACCTCGGTTGTAAAAAACACAATGTAATTATCACAATGTCTAGTTTATTTCTTGGCACATTGAGATGCTCTGTTAAAAAAAAATTAAAGCCACCTTTTTTCCTTTTAATTTCTGAGAGCAGCTCTGAGAATGTGGGTATAGATTTCCTTCACGTAACAATGTGAGAAATAATAGAGTAAGATTGTATGTCACAGATGAAAACGCTGTATTTACGCCTCATTGTAATCCATTCATTGCTTTATGGATCCGGAGTCCCCTTGGGACTGTCACAAATCCACATAATGTTCCCGAGTGCAGGATTTGGCATTTGGATCTCTGATTTAGCTGTCAGATATGTAAAATCACATGTCGCCAGACAACTCCCTGGGGACTCCACAGCTGTGCCTGCCGGAGAGCACAAGTTACTCACACGGCCAACATTAATTTACGCCCTCATACTGGCCCCCTGGAGTCACCCTTCTACTGCCATGACTAATTTTTAGTGTGGCTCCCAGGGCTCTGGTGGAAGGATTCAAGTAGCATTTTCTTCTCCTGGACTTTTTCAAAATTTCTGGGGGTGACTTTCAAAGGAGTCACTGGAGGCTGGGGATATAGTTCAGTGGGAGAATGGCTTTCCTGGCATGTGGAGATCTTGGTTCCAATACCCCACACACACACATACACACACACACATATTTAAGAGGAATAACAATTATCTGAGGGCATTGTACAACTCTGACCAGCAGCTTCACCTTCTGGGCCTCTCAGAAGTGACCTCCAGAGTGACCATGATCTAAGGATCCCACTCACCATGTAAACACAAAGTAGATGGCTCCATCGCCAGACTATGTACCATCAACCACAGCACCCTCTCTTACATCCATAGGTGATCTATTAGTGAGTGGTGAGATTGTGAGTGAATAAAAGACACCTTTTAACAGAAAAATGATCTGGAATGTGAGCGATCATGTCTCTCAATGCCGAGTGCACCAAGAGAAATGACTGCTGAGTGGACGGTTGGAGTCCACGCTCTCTCTATTCTCTTGCAAACTGAGGAGAGGAAACAAGAAAAGGGGATGCTGAATCAATCAGAAGTTCTGGATTTAAATCTTCCCTTGCCACCAAATGATCATTAAAATATTTAGAGTCAAGAAAGATCTACTCAGTTGTGCGTGTTATTTTACTCTTCTGGGCTTACACTCTACTTGTGGATGAGAATGATCAGAATCCTAACAGAAATGTGGGGGTAACCAACAGTGAGGATTTTTATAAACGAAGGGTATGATAGATGTGAAGAAAAAACAGATAAAGGGACAGACAGAGAGAGAAAGGGGCCCGGGGATATAGCCCAGTCACAGAGGGCTTAACTACTGTGCACGAAGCCCTGAACTCAAACTTTGATACTGCATAGAACCAGATGTGGTGGCACACATCTGTAATCCCAGAACTCAGGAGGTAGAAGCAGGAGGATTGGGGGTTCAAGCTCATCCTCTGCTCCTCTGCTCCATAGCAATTTCAATGCAGGCCTGGACCTACAACATAAGACTCTCTGAGAGAGGCTGGGGGAGGCAGAGACAGAGACAGACAGAGAAAGAGACCTACATGTTTTTAATTAACTAGCAGACACATTCAGCTTGTGGCCCATGGGTCATATACATCAGGATAGCTATGAATGTAGCCCACATAAACTCATAAATTTACTTAAAACATACTTTGTGTGTGTGTGTGTGTGTGTGTGTGTGTGTGTGTGTGTGTGTGACTTGATTGTGTGGTTCTCAACTGTAAACTTTGTAGATGAATATACCACAAGTTCAGAAGGCTAGACCTGCCTGATGCTTTCCAGAACTTAGAAGTGGGCAATGCTAACCCACAGCTCCTGAGAGGCCTCACCTTAGGGAGCCCTTTCTAGATAAGACGAGTTTGAATGTCATCTCTGTCTTCACTGGTGCCCTCTGAGATTAAAGCCACCTCTGCAGGCTTTCTTAGATCCAATGAATGTCACTGAAAAGGACTCCCAGTCCTTTTGACATCACCTCTCAATCCTGGTCACTGCCTCTGTGTCTGTCCTGTGTCCAGGCACAGAGTGAAGAAGCCACAGCTTCCTTTAGTTGACTAGGGTGGAGCTCTCCGCCATTTCTCTTCCCCTTCCCTCTTTGGGATCTCCTTTCTCTTCCCACATCCTTGGTCTTCCCAGTTCTCTTTCTTCCTCTAAACGCAAGATGGCTCCCCAAGACCTCCTGGTCTCTATGTGGTAAACCACTCAGCCCTTGCTCTGCTGCTCACAAAGCACATGACCACCAGCAGGTAACTTAGTCTTTATGAAATCAGGTTTGCACTTGCTAGTCAGGGACAAGGGCCAAACTTCAGGGAGCTTTTTGAGAATCCAATGGAGGAGGTGTGTAAAGGGTCTGGCACAGAGTTTGGCATCCAACAAGCCCCATGGCCATCCCCTGGGTTCCTGAGTGTCACCTCAGCCAGGTGCGGTGGCTTTTCTGAAATCTGTTTCTTGAATTAAGAAGAGCAGGTACTAATGCTGAATGAGGTTGTCTCTGGACCTCCTTGAAGAGGCCAGCACCCTACTTTATAAACCATGCTGGTCTGTGCCCTGGTACTGTGCTTTTAGTGCATTTTCAAATGGCCTGTTCACTGTTGCAATTCTTTGATTAACACCTGCAACTTCACTGGGCTGTGTATGTTTCTGGGGTTGGGGTGGGGGCTGGGCTCAGCTATTTCCATCCAATCCCCAGCCATATGATGCCTTAGATGACATATTAATGATTGAGTAGATACAGAGGAACATGCTCCATCTTGATGGGGGAAGTTTGAGTGTAGACTGTCTCAGAAAAGTCTCAGGTCACTGGTTCTAATTATGTGAGCTGTAGAAAGAGATGGGGGTCTTCCCTTCCCCTCTCTCCCTTCATCCCCCTGGAGTCCTGCCTTTACTGCATCTGTCCTGGTGAAAGACAGTTCATGGGGGTATCTGTGAAAGCAGTGGACTGCTCTTCCAGATCCTAGCATTGGATGAATAAAGTCAAGGCAGGGAACCAGCTTGCCACGTCTCTACTCTGTCTATACTTAAACCGTTCTAGGGGCTGCAGGGAAGGAATGGACTCCAGTCCTTAGGGAGTCTAAACAAACTCAGAGGCCTTTGCATATCTTCCCTTTAATTACATATATTGCATACAGATACTTCCAGCTCATGGACACCTAATAAGATCCGTGGTGAGCAGTGTTCTGCCTGAGCCTCTTTACTCCTCCTAGGTCTCGATGTGATAGTCCAGTTCTAACCTGTCCCAGTCCAGCAAGCCTCTACCCAGGATCCCCATCCTCATGCCTGAAGAGACTAAGTAGACTTCTCAGAATATTCGTTTAAGTAAGTCTTTACCAACTGCATCCCCCGTCCCACCAGTCTCTACAGCCTTAGGGTTCCCCAGGCAATGGCTGCGTAGTGGCGCCCAGTGTAATAGCTAGCTACTTGAGTCCATCTAGAATAGTTTACTCATAAATGTTTTATGGAGATCTGCTCTTTTATAGGGGAGGAAAATGAAAAGGTTGCCCCAATAAATGACTCAGCCATGTTGTAAAAGAAGAAAGGAATTGCTTATGTCTCCATGTTTAAGTTCTGGAAGACTGAGAATCACTTTTATCATTCTTGTCCATGCAACCCAACATGTTTATAGAAACAGGATCATACCAGGTTCACGAGTCAGGGCGCTGAAGCTAGCCTCCCAATACCTTTCGTGTGCACTCAGTACCAGCTTTCATTTCATGTTCACACAAAATGGAGTACCAACCATTGTTCAGTTGTCTTACACAAGGAGCTGAGGACAGAGAGATACCAAAGTGAACTAGTTCCTTTGGGGCATACATTGTAGAGGAGAGTGATATAAGACCGAGCAGACATGAATAGAAACCCCAGGAGCCGTGATGGTTCCAAATGGGTGGAAGAGGCCATGAGGGAACTTAGAGGCTGTGTGGAGTCACTGTTGGGGAAGGCCACACTGCTGTGGTTGTTGGTTACTAGGCTAGGACCAAAATGCAAAAGAGAAACACTACCCTCCATCTTCTTCCTGTAGCAAACACAAAGCCGAGGTCAAGGAGCCCCTACACTGTGTGAAGTTGGTGAGTGGAATTCAGCACTCCCCTTTAGTGTGTATCTTTAGACTATTAAACAGATATTGGAAATGGTAATTGTACTCACATTAAAGGTTTATTAAAAATCTTATGACCACCCCTCTGGCCCATAATTTCTTCTTCTGTACAAAGAGGCTGGGCTGGAGAGGTGGTATTTTTCTTAGTGGCATTTCTTTTTGCTTTTACTAAAAAAAAAATGCAATATTTAATTAGAAAGTAATTAATATAGAAAATTTTGAATAAAATAGAAAAATGATTCTATACCTACTATCTAGAAACAGCCACCATTAACTCGGATATGCATCTCTTTTAAGGTTTTTTTTTTTGCGAGTTTTCTTATAAAAATTCTAGTGCAGTGGGAGTGATCTGTTAACTTTTTAAAAATCAGATCCCATGAAAGTGAAGTGGCTCAACAGGTAAAGGCCCTTGCCACTAAGCCTGGGGACATGAGTTTGGTCTTCAGAACCATGGGTGGAAAGAGAGAGGCAACTCCTAAGGTTACCCTCTGACATTCTGGAATACGGCACATGAACCGGCACACTCACATGTGCAACACACACACACACACACACACACACACACACACACACACATAGGAGGGGTACATTTCTGAAAATTAAAAGCTAGATACCTCACAGATTGCTGCTAAGTTCGGGACAGCTTTGTTTTCTTCTCATTTTTAGTGACTATATAGCTTTCTTAGTACATCTTCAGTTGATCAGATATTTAAATTTTCACTGAAAATAAGGCACCAGTAAGTATTATTTGACATCGATCTCTGTAGTCAACCACTTACTTCTTTGAAATTCATCTTTAGAAATGGAATTATGAGGCATTTGGTGCATTTGGTGCATTTGAAGACTACACGTTCACCGTGATTCACACCCGCAATTTCACTGTATGAGCTGAGTTCAGCTCACTTCCATACAGTCCCCAGGCATGCGGTGCCTCAGCTGACTAATGAGTGAGTGAGTGGCTGCAAGGGGAAATGTTCCCTCCATTGTTGGGGGGAAGTCTGGGTGTGGACTGTCTCAGGACCTGGGTTCTAATGTAACACCTGGAGAGAAAGGGGGAGAAGTCGTCTTCCCATCTTCTTCTCCTCTAGGCCTTCACTTCACTGCATCTGTCCTGGTGAAAGATGAGTCATGGACAAAGTGAAGTGCTTTTCCAAAGCCCAGGCAGAGAAGTGATTTGCTGGTGGTCATGGGTAGTTGTCTTCTGTTTGTTTGTTTGTTTGTTTTTAACTCTTTTGGGGGCCCACCACCCAGCTCCCAAATAAATACACAGAGACTTATTCTTATGAATGCCCGGCCTTAGCTTGTTTCTAGCCAGCTTTTCTAACTTAAATTACCCAGTTTCTCTTTAACTACATTTTGTCTCTGGGCTTTTTACCTTTCTTTATTCTATATATCTTTCCTTCTTACGCCATGGCTGACTGTGTGGCTGGGTGGCCCCTGGCATCCCCCTCTCCTCCTTTTCTCACTCCTCATTCTTCTCTTCTTCCTAGATTTCTCCTTCTACTTATTCTCTCTGTCTGCCAGCCCCACCTATTTCTCTCTCCTGTCTAGCTATTGGCCTTTCAGCTCCTTATTAGATCAATCGGGCAAAGTAACACAGCTTTACAGAGTTAAACAAATACAACATAAAAGAAGGCAACCCATCTTTGCATCATTAAACAAATATTCCACAGCATAAACAAATGTAACACATCTTAACATAATATTCCACAACAGTCGTGTGCCTTTTGAGAAGCAGAGTAAGGGCTTAAGCCCAGTTGTACTGCAGCAAGTGGCTGAGAGCTTACCCTTTATAGACAGGAGGCCTAGGGGAGCCATCTTGCTTTTGAAGAAAGAAGGACTTGAAAGACTGGGGGGAAATAATAGAGTTCCAGAAGGGAAGGGAAAACAATGGGTGTGAAACAGGCCTCCCAGCCAGTCTGTGATACTCTCCAGTCTGCCTGATGAACCCGGGAGTAACCATTAGCTATGATTTGAGTGTGTCTTCTCAGTCATGGAGTGGAAATGCAACTCTCAACGCCTAAGTGCTGGCGGGTAGATCCTACTGGGAGGTACGCGGGTCAGGAGGTCTCTGGTCCTGGGAACGGACCCATGCCTCTGTGGAGGATGTGAGCCCAGAAGGCCCAGCTCTTGCTCTCTCTCCTCTTTCCTCCCACCTCCTGCCGTGTGGTGATGCAGCAAGGCGAGCCTTGCTCAGTGCTGGTCGGATGCTCACAGTCTTCCCAGCCTCCACCACCACTGAATGCATGTCTCCGTGTTGTCATCTACCATGGCAGCCTGGGTCAGAGCTCTAAAATGACCAAGACATCACTTTTTTTTTTCATCTTTTTCAATCAAATGGTTGAAAAACAAGGGCTTTTGTTTTACTAATTGAATTTTGCTTTTGTAACTGTTTGGTAATTGAGTCCTATAATTCAAATGTTATTTGTTGCCTAACACAAGGCTTAGCAAATACTTGGTATGTAGTAAGTAGTCATTAATTTTTATGAGCCCAATTAATTACCAAACCGAGTGTCTGCTTGAAAGCTTAGAAACAAACTTGTGATATATTTATAAGAAAAAGTCTAGGCTGTTGCCCTAGGTATATTTTCTTACTCTCTGTTGTGATGAAATACGAACTGTCCTGTCAGCCCCTGGCTCATGTCTTAAAAAGCTCTGCCCCCCAATGCTGGCACTATGATGGGATCTAGAGGGCAGCGGGCCACTGCAGGGGTGTGTTTAGGGGCTCTCTCCTGTCCCCACCTCCACTTCCTACCACCCCAAGGCAACCAGCCTCCTCCTTCTCCACGAGTTTTACCTCCACGTTTTATGTTACCCCAGGACAGAACCGCTGAAGCCATATGCCAAATGGCCCATTCCTCCTTGGAAACGGCTTCTCTCAGATGTGTGTCAGCAACAAGGGTCTGACCGACACAGACTACTGACTGTTTGGATTCCGGTCTCATCTTTTATTTTTCCCTTAACATCTGCTGTTGACCATTTTAGGTTTATTTTAGTAATTCATTTCTATTTTTCTTTTCTCATTGTATGCATCATGTATGGTGTCTTAAACTCTAAGATAGAGAATGAAGGGGTGGATGGATACACGAACAAGGAAAGCTTGTTGGGGGTTATGGTGACGGTGGTATAATGATGACGTCTTGTTGGGGCACGCTTCACCAACCCCTTCTAAGTCATGAAGATGGTGGCAGTCCTTGAGGCCTCCCTTTCTTCTAGGAAGGGGGTGTTTGGGGATGGCATCTGTGGTGGCTGGTTTTAACTGCCTACTTTGTGGAGAATCACAGTGAAAACCTAACTCTGGGTGGGTTTGCAATGGCGTTTTCAGAGGGGTTTAGCTGAGAGAAGAAAGACCCGCCCTGACTGTGAGCCAGGCCACCTGACTGAATCAGTCAGGAAAGCCAGTCAGGAGTTACTGATGACGTCACCATGGAGTGGCGCTCCCGAGGAAAGGAGCTGAACACCAGCATTCATCTTCCTCTGATTCCCAAATGCAGACACGATGTGTCCAGGCGTCCCATGCTCTGTCACCCTGACAGGAACCACTCTTAGTGCCAGGGACTCCACCCTGGGATGGACTGGACCTCTAAACTCAGAGCCAGAGGGAAGCCTTCCTCCCTTAAGTTGCTTACGCCAGATGTATTGTCACAGCAAAGAGAAAAATGACTGATACAAATGACGACCGAACCGTTGTCCAGACAGTGGACACTCAGGGGTTTCTAAGACACGTCTATGGAGCCAAGATGGTGGACAGAGGATACAGTGACAGGTCCTTGCGGTTGTTGAAATGGGGTACTCCAGAGGAAAATGGACACTAAGGAAACTGTCCTAAGTGAAGATGACAGTATTTTATCAGTGCTGTTCGGGTACCCTAATCTGAAGAAATATTTGTTTTGGGGAAACTAAGATGTGTGTCTCTTAAATGTCTCCACAGGGAAACTTGACCCAGATTACTTATCACAAATGGATTCAGTAGAATGCTGGGTGAAGGTGGGGTCTCCCAGACCAGAAGTATTCAAAGACCATGCAGCCTCAGTAGGCCAATAAAGAGCCTGACAGGACTCCTGTGGAACAGCCTCCTGCATTCCGAGATGAGCTCCCTGCACTATTTTTCATTACCTCACAATCTGTCGCTGTTTGATCAGTCAATTCAGACCCACAATTAAATGGGAAGAAAAGGAGTCAAAGTGATTGTTTTACTTTTATCGTAAGAATTGATTGTTCAGCTCAGACAAAAATGTTGATCCCATTTTGCATGTGGAGATAGTCAATTTAGAAGGACTGTTCTTGCCTAAGCCCAGGGTGACAGAAATGAAATCTGACATTGCAGCCGAGGCTGGCAGGAGGGAGAAGGTGAATGAATTACCAGCTCCTTAGAGCTTTTTCCTCGGGTTCCTCGGCATTCTGCAATCTGGTGACTTCAGCAGAGTGGCATCAATTATTGACAATTTAATAAACATTAAGCAAACATATATAATTGGTAGTTATTTGATGGTGGGGAACCACTGACTCTGTCTAGCGGGGGGAATCCTTAGAGATGTGGGGGTAACAGGTGTAGCTATGAAACATGGCCCATGGAATAAGGACCAGCGGTGTCTTGGAGTGTTTACCTTCATTATATAGCCAAGGAAGTTAAAGAGAACCGAGGGATCAATACGTTCCCTTTTAGGTTCCAAACCCTAGCCAGGAGGAAGAGAGTCCAACACGATGAAGCAGAAAGTCTCTCTCTTTCTGTGCTGCATACTAAAGTAGTCTCGGAGAATGCAAATGACAACAGACAAAGAAGCCCAGAATGTTCACACAGTCTGGGAATTAAAGCTGAAACCAATAGGAAGAATTTAGAAAAGGTGCAAACTCTTTACCCTGGGAGCTTTGTGGGTAACCCAGGCTTGTCCAGTGAATGTGAGGCTCACACCTCTGGGAAAAGAGAAGGATACTGAGGGGTCTGACCAATCACCTGAGACTGCATCTTAAGAAGAAATGGGCGAGCTTTGCGGCTGGGACTCTGTTGAGAGGTGGAGGAACACCCTCAGAGAAGAAGGCCTTATGGAAAACCTACCCAGTGACCTCAAATCACACGATTATTAAACTCGCCAACTGTGTCTATTTTTGCTGTTCCCAAGGGTATGACTAAAATCATCTAAAGTGCCTAGAAATACATTCTTAGGGTTATGAAATATGAATCGACTCAGAAGGCTTTGGTAGCCTATACAGCATTTTCAGTATTTCTTGTGTCAATAACTGGGATTCAGGGCGAGGGAAGTCAAGTTAGCTAAGAGTAGACTCTGGAGATGACATTATGGACAGGATCTAGATCACTGAGGCATGACCTAAGATGTCAAGAGGTGGGTGATGGCTTAGTGTACCAGTGTGCATTTCGGGAAAAGACGAAAGAATTCGCCCAGCCATTCACTGACCACAATGAGAATATTTTATCCGTTCAAGCCTTGCAAATGTTCATAACCCTTTTGAGGTGGACACAGAGATTTGCCGATCTAGGCAGCCAGCCCTCAAGGGAGACGACTCAGTTGGGAAAGTGCTTGCTCTGCAAGCCTGAGGACCCGAGTTCAATCCCTGGTATCCAACATAAAAAGCTGAGTGTGGTGGAATGTGCTCGGAATCCCAGCACTGGAGGGTAGAGACAGGAAAATGGAGCTCACTGGCAGCCCACCCAGCCTAATTAGGGAGTCTCAGGTCCCAGAGTGAAGCCTTGTCTCCAAAACCAAAGAGAATGGCTTCTGAGGAATGATACCTGAGGTCGATCTCTGGACTCTACACATATAGACATATGTGTGTATCCACATAGATAGGTGCACCAGAATGTATGTGTATATCGACACTCCCACACAATAAATAAATTAATTAGTTATCTAAGATGGCCCTCTGTTGTTAATTCTTTTAGATTTGCCTAAATTTCAAGCCAAGGCTGTGTTCCTCTTCCAGTGACCCCAACAGTGACTAGGTGGGACTCCTGTAACAGGATGTCTTTGCCCCAAATCCCTCTCTTTGACTAGAAGGCAGTGAAATACATGCATGGGAATCTTACAGAGCCACCGCCTAGCTCTGTTCTTCTCTTTCCTTTCCTCGGGAGTTGTACATTACTATTTCCACCTCAGCATCTGGCTGCCAAGCTAACAGTTGGGGTTAAGTCTGCATTTTGTCCAGCTGAGAATACACTAAATCTGATAAAGAAGGGAAGAAAGAATCTGTAAGAATTAGCTAACCTGTAAGTGTAATGCCACTGGATGATGCACTTTAAAATAGTAAAGTAAGTTTTATGTTAGGTGTATTTTGCTGCAACCAAAAATACTGGGTTTGGGACCTGTGTCTCTCATAACCAATTAGCAGTGATGCCTCCATCCATGTGGTTTGTAGAACCTCAATAATCAGACATAAGGTGGTGGCCCAACTTCTAAACTCTTCATGATAATCCCAGGGAGACTTTGAAGACTATCCCAGCGTATATAAACACCCTGGCTGGTGCCACAGTTCAGATATTTAAGTGGAGATAAGACTGGAGTTAGGGTATACAATGCAGACCAGGTCACTGCATCCTGGCTGATACCAAGCAATATCACACAGCAGGATAATGGAGAGGTAAGGGCATTTACTAAGCAGTTAAAACCTAGAGTAAAGGCCAGGGGCCCTCTTTGCTATCTTACAAGCGGCCTTTTTCTTCTGCAGCAAGAGATCAAGAAAAGTCTAAAAAACATCTGAAGACCATGGTCACATTTTAATAGACGGAGACTCAAGAATGCACATCTGATATGACAACACTAAGGTCCTGGTTGGTAGAGCCCAGGGCTCTCACATAAGGCAGGGGATACCTGGTAGACACCCCTAACAGCTTGACTGCCCAGGCTCTTATTCTACAGAGCCTGCAGAGATGGCTGTCTCCTTCATACAGAGCTGTCATTTCTTCCTTGTGGCACAAAATGACAGAGGTCTCCCTGATAAGGTGACAGTGTCCTTCTATTCCCTTTATCATCAAAAATTCATTTGACTTCCTCCCTTGGCTGCCAGAACAACAACCGGGTTTAAGTTGGAACATCATCATCTGTCTGGGGACACACTCCCTGATAAAAGAGAAAAAGAACTGTATGCCAAAGAATCTTTGAGAATCACTATTCTATACCAATGGGTGCTTGGGAATACCTAAGGGAATTCCTTCCCTTTGGACATCTAAGGATGCCCCATGAATGATCTTGACCATGAGCCTAGTCATACAGTACACACAGGGAATGAGACACCCCCCCATACACACACACACACCCCCATACACACACACATACACACACGTGCGCACACACACACACACACACACACACACACACACAATGCTAAATGATTCTGTCTGCAGTGCTATTTGGGAACCAAGGCATATAACCAGGATTCCCTGTCAATCTTTGTCCTTCCCATCCATGGTGTTCTGGCTTTTAGGTTTAATAAGTCTGGTCCCAGTAGTAGGCAGCTGCTAGAAAACCTGAAGAAGTCCAGGGTCCAAGAGGCAAGGAAAGGAGTCAACCCTTCAGCACACTGGGGTTTGACTCTGATGAGCAGTAGGAGACAGAATGGCCATTTCACAAGGGTGGCAGGGAAGAGCACACATAGCTCTAGGCAATCCACTTAGATGCCTCTTCGTCTGTCCTTCATCCATCACAGTCACAAATAGGGAAATTCTGCCTTAAGAAGGGTATATTTACCAAGGGTAATGGTTGATCTTGATTTCCAACTTGATAGCATTTCAAATCACTATGGGATGCCTGTGGGGAGTTTCTAGATTAAGACAACTGAAATGGGAAAACCCACCCTACATGTGCTCAGTGCTATTCCCTGGGCTGGAACCCCAGACTGAAGAAAAAAAAAAGATAAAGCAAGGTGAGCAAGTGGCACTCATGACCAGCAGCCTCAGGTTCTGGCCACCATGATGGACCACACCTCAAACTGTGGGCCAAAACATGGTAAGTAAGTAATACACCAGGGGATTCTGCTCAGCATTGGGAAATACAGCCCACTACTGTCTTCTTCATCAGGTACACCAGCTTCAAGCTGAGGTCCCAGTCTTAGGCTTCCATTAATGACTGAGTAAGACCATGATGCAAGCATTCAACCACTTCCGCCAATGCAAGGTTCTTCTCAAGACTAGGTTGGCCTTGGCCTTCCATGTTGAGCTAACAGAAATTGGTGTAAGGGAAAGATTATTCCTGAAAGGAGGTAATGCAAAAGTTAAGCCTGTAACAAGAACTGTACAAGCCTGTGACGGTCAGCTCTGCATCACTGTCTCATGCTCTCCTCCACCTTCCTCCCCCTCCCCACTTCCTTTCCTGAGCATCAATTCACAGTAAGTAGCTAGCCCCTCTGACTCCATCTGCCTATGGAAGGAACCAGTCAGTACTATTGGAGTCAGGTCATGTAAGCAGAGGCTTGCTGTGATCAAGGATGCTTCTGAGCACCTCTGCAGTGAGAAGCATAGGAATGACAGTTGAGGAGGTGGGAAAGGATGCCCTAAATACCAAGCATAGATGAGGAGAAATGAAGATGCCAGATAAATCATGCTGTGAACATCAGAAGGTATGATATTTGAAAGATGGTGTGAAGGTTTGAATAAGAATGATTCCCACAGGCTCATATTTTTTAATGCTTGGTCATTAGGGAGTGGCATTATTCTGAGAGAGATTAGGAGGTGTGGCCTTGTTGGAGGAAGTGTGTCACTGGAGATGGGCTTTGTGGTTTCAAATTCTCAAGCCAGGCCCGGAGTCTCTCTCTCTCTCTCTGCCTGCTGCCTGTTGATCTAGATGTAGAACTCTCAGCTCCTTCTCTGAAGCAATGTCTGCTTGATTGCAGCCATGCTTCCTGCATGATGATAATGGACTGAACCTCTGAACTGTAAGCCAGCCCCAATTAAATGCTTCCCTATGTAAAAGTTGCTGAGGTCCATGGTGTCTCTTCACAGCAACAGAACACTGACTAAGACAAAGGGAATAACTGTCAGTGAGACAGGGGACCAGGAGGAAAAATAATAATTTGAGATGTCTTATTTTATTTCAGCCAACAGAGTGCGAATAATAAAATGAATTGGGGATAATTTAAAAGAAATTCTTACAACATAAGGTGATAGATAAAGGCTTGTTTCACCAAGCTTGGGAGGAAAGCAATACACTACCGAACTATGTTGACGGAAACATAAGCAGACAAGTTTTCCTGTTAGAGGAAGAGCTTGAGTTGAGTCCGGCGACAAGAAGACAGACATCTTTGGGGAAACCCAGGGACTCAGGTGTGGAAGAATAGCTAAAAGACAGGACTAGAGGGGATAATGCTTCTCCACTTTAGCTAATCATCCAAATTGCTCAGAAGACATTTAAATTGCAAGGGGGTGTTGTATACCCTACTGTTTTATAAATTCTTGAAGTTGAGTCTTAACATTTAACTTTTAAACATCCTTAGGTGAATGCCTGGCTGGTGAGGAAGGTGAAAAAAAAGGGTGGAGGGGGCAGGGGACCAATTTCTAAACATCTTTCTTAAATGCCCTATAGGTGAGTGTGACCATGCTGTAGGGTTTCAGCTCTCTTGACACTGACTAGGGGCCTCGTTTAGCCAAAGGCAAAACACAGAAAACTCTCACTACATTTCTGCTAAAATGAAACAACCAAATGAAAATAAAAGTAAAAAACTACTGTCCTAGGTTTAATTGAGACCGACTAGATTAAAGTGTTAACCATGGAGATGAGAAAGAAGCCTTAGGAGAAAGGTCTCTGTGATGGTCAGTCTTCATTGTCAGCATAACTGAACTTAATCACCATGGAAACACACCTCTGGGTGTTTCCGTGCGGGTGTCCCCAGCAAGGAGAGAAAGACTCACCCTGAATGTGGGCATCACTATTCCATGGGCTGGCATCTCAGGCTGAATAAAAAGGAGAAAGTGCCTGAACAGTGGCATTCATCACTCCCTGCTTCCTTAT
Organism: Peromyscus nudipes; assembly: GCA_902168325.1. Taxonomy (NCBI): domain Eukaryota; kingdom Metazoa; phylum Chordata; class Mammalia; order Rodentia; family Cricetidae; genus Peromyscus; species Peromyscus nudipes. The sequence continues at coordinate 39,325 of CABHPH010000501.1, read as the reverse complement.
TGTGGACGCAATGTGACCAGCCACTTCACACGCCTGCCACCATGCTCTCCCGCCACTTTCAATTGTACCTTCAAACTGTGTGTCGAAAGTAACCCTTTCTTGGATGGCTTTGCTCGGGCATTTTGTCACACTCACTAAGTCCACACAGTTTGAAGTAGCACGTGAAAAGGGAAAATCAAAATGTAAAAATGAACATAATTTCAATGCACGAGGAAAGATGGTGCATTACTCAAGATGATTTGGAATTTCTCAGTCGTATTGTGCCAGGCATGTAGGTGAGGCCAATGGAAAGAAAAAATGCAGTCTGCAAATGCCACACCCAGCAAGCAAAGCAAACGAATGCCTCAGCTGTCCACTGGGGGTTTCTAAGAAATGGTACAAACACTTCCATCACTTCCTGTAGTTTACACTCAGTTTGTCTAGGGCAGGAAATCAATGGAAGTGATTTTAAAAATCTCCCTCAGAAGACCCTAGCAGTTGACTATGCTTGCAAGCAGCTGCCCTGGAAGTTTAAGTTTTGAGGGACAGAATGAGAAGGATGCAAACAAAAAGAGAGTAAAAGAAAGCAACAGAGAATTTTAGAAAAATGAACCAAAGCAAACAAATAGAAAAAAAAGAAAGAGAGAGAAAGAAAGAAAGAAAGAAAGAAAGAAAGAAAGAAAGAAAGAAGGGAGGGAGGGAGGGAGGGAGGGAGGAAAGAAAGAAAGAAAGAAAGAAAGAAAGAAAGAAAGAAAGAAAGAAAGAAAGAAAGAAGATGGCGAAAATCAAACCCAACAACCCCATCAGCTGTATCTGGGACACTTTGGGGAGCAGAGAAAAAACAATCTTGCTGTTTGCGAAGAGGCTAAGATACCTTAGACGGTTGTAAATGAAATGCTATCTTCCGTGATTTCTGAAATGGGTGGAAAATAGCTCCTGGAGCCTATGATGTGGAGCTCAGAGGAGAGTCCAGAGCACGCTACTGAAGCAACGCTGCAACCAGCACCCGGATGACAGTGGCTAAAGGATCCTCAGAGCGAGTCCTGTTGGTCTGGCCCATTTCCAGCTGTTGTGCAGTAATACCTTCCAAACTGAAACACTTCCATGCCCGAGGGAGGCCCCTTAAGACTCAGGAAGTAAACAGCTCCAGTCTCCGGGAGTGATTGAACTTGAAAGATGAACAAAGCCCTTCTCCCTCCAAGGTTATGTAATCAATAAGAACTGCTGGGGAAGGAGACTCGACTTGGGGAGCTGCCTGCAGGCCTTGCAGAGAGCTCCAGGGATGCAGCTTCGGTGAGTCACTGCCCATGCTGGGGTGGGCTTCACAGCGATGCAGCTGTCTTTGACTCATCCATGCACGTTTCTGTAAATAATTCCTCTCTCATACACCTTTGCTTCAGCAAGATGGACTTCAGCAGAATCAGGTCTTCCTAGGAAAAGTCACACACCACCAGTCCTTGGGGAACTGTCGGATAGATAGCATCCACATATTTTCATTCAGGCCTCTGGACTCTAGCAAAACTATTGACAAGGTCTCTAATGATACTTTGGTGGTTGTAACACAATCTCAGAGCATTTCAATGATTTTTTGTTTTGTTTTGTTTGGTCTTTAACCATTCAGAAGTCACATGAAAATATACCCATTAAAAGACAGATGCTGGATATGGTAAGGAGTTCCTAGGGTCAAGATGAACTGCCACAGAACTAATTGACAGTCCTATGTGTGCCTTGATGTTTCTCTCAGTGGCTTAGGTGGACATCCAAAAGCCTATTCACTGTCTCTGCTACAGATTGGGAAGTATGATGCTAAGGCTATTACACTGAAGAACTAGGATGTAAGAAGGTGTTTGAGATGCAGGGGTTTTGCATTCATTTCCAGATTGCAGATTTAAACACTGAGGTCACTGTGGTTTGGATGTAAGATGTTCCCAAAACAGGCTCATGCTTTGCACTGCTGGGCTATAGGGCTCTGAGGAGCTGAAGACTGGCTAACACAGGCTGCCAGGGATGGGCCTTTGAGGGTTCCCTTCTTGTTTCCTCTGCTTCGTGAGCATCACCTTGTGACCACCTGCCTCATGCGTCCCCCATCACTGATGGACCCATCCCCATCACCATGCCTTCTCTGCCACGATGGAATAGGATCTCTTGAACCATGAACCAAGAAAAAAGTCTTTGCCCCCTCAGGCTTTTTTTTTTAAATTAGATATATTAGTGACTTGATTCATGGCTGTGAGAAAATACTCAACAAAAGCAATTTAAGGCAGAAAAGGATTGTTTTGGCTTACAATTTGAAGATATAGGGAAAAGCACGGCAGCAGGGACATGCTTTCCTCCTCCTCCTCCTCCTCCTCCTCCTCCTCTCCTCTTCCTCAAAAAGATCTATTTATTTTGTATGTCTGAGTGTTTTGCCCACACGTATGTAAGGGCACCATGTGCATGCCTGGTGCCTGTGGAGGTCGGAAGGTGTCGGGTCCTCCAGAACTGGAGTTACCATCCAGTTACAGATGGTGGTGGGCCACCACGTGGTGCTTTGAACAAAACCCTCATCTGCTGCCAGAGCAGCAAGTGCTCTTAACCACTGAGCCATCGCTCCAGCCCCACTTCCTTCTTTTTATTCAGCTTGGGACTCCAGACCATGGACTGGTACTGCCTACATTTAGGGTAGGTCTTCTCATCTAACTTGATCTATCCTAAAAACTCTTTTACAAGGCATGGCCAGAGGTTTGTTTCCAAGTTTATTTTAAATTCTGACAATTTTATCAGCACAGGCATTTTGGTCACAGAGATAAGTGACTAATGTTGGTATCCCATCAGCCACATATCCTAGAGAGAACCCCAGCGAAGTGAGAGAACTTACATCCAAGCTATACCAAAAGCAAATGGGCAACTGGCTTGCTTGTTAAGAGAAAACAAGAGGGAATAAGACATGTGTCTCCAATCACTAGATATCTGTTTTATAGAGGAGCATTAGTGTGCTCTGTCCTCCAGTGATTAAGCAAGAACTGAAGCTGGGGCTGGGCTGGAAACTGCCTTATGAAGAAACAAATGTTAGCAATGAACTGTCTGAAAACAGAACCTCATGAGGGACATGGTCCCCAGGACAAGGGATGTTGTACAGGAGAATCAAGCACCAAATACAACTAGGCATCTTGAGGGGCATTTAGATCCTGATATGTTAGCATCCTAAGAATACAGAGTAGAAATGCCCAAAGCATGTCCCCATCCACAGGGACAGTGGAAGTATGCCTAGCAATAAGTAGGCTGGAGAATAGACGTTCTTTCTAGCATGTTGGATGGAAGATCAGTCATCTATGGCTGGTGCTCCTCTTGGCAGCAAACCAAAAATAGGGCAGTCTACTGCCCATCAGGTGAGTTTGAACAGGGGACTGCCCTTTTTCCAATTCTGTCTTTTCAGTGTGGCTCAAACTAGATTTTTCTGATCTCCAGTGAACCTTTAAATGAGTCTGCTCCCCAAGGTCTGGCCTTAGTATCCCAGTAATTAAGGGGGGCTGGGGGCTGGGAAATGATACGTCCATTTAGTTATTCTCCTTTCATCACCAAAATGAGGCTCTTGGCATGCCTTGGGGGGGCCTGTGTGGACACCTCTTCTTTCTCAACAACCCTGTCCTATGGAGTCTTCTTCGGGACACACACGTTGACCCTGGAAGCCTTCCTTCCCAGAGCCATGCACCTTCCGATGAGCAAATTCTAGGTTCTTCTTGAGAAACAAAGATCATGCGGCCCTAGGATTTAGCTGGAGCTACTAGAATCTCCCACGAGGAGTTCAGATGTCTGCTGGTTCTACCGCGGGAAAAGGGCAAGGAGGAAGTGGAAGTGGGCTCTTATAGGGGCATGTGACAGGGGATGAAGAGGTGGCTTTATTTACAGCTTGATTACACTCTATGAACCAGACTCCAGCTATTTTCCTTTGAAAGTCTCTAAAGAAAACGCAGTATGGACTACAGTGACAAAATGGCCTCCTAAAAGCCACAGATTGGAATCTGGGAGTGCAGACTCTCATACAGACTGACCTCTGACCCATTGCAGCAGAGCAGAACTCTGCCTTTCTGCACATCTTACCCACATCTACCAGTCTGTGAAAATCATAAAGTATCGATCACTCTGTTTGGTTCCATCAAAGCCAGGAAAATGGTACTTGCTCTCTCTGACATCCCTGGGGCCTCTGACATCCATGGGGTGCATTTGTGAGCTTGAGTAGGACCCTGTTACATGCTTTCCTGCAGTAAAAGCATTCTGCATGTTTCTTGGTAATGAAGCAGGAATTTCTTCAGAAGGGAGTTAAGCCTCTGCTGCTCACTAGTTCTTTATCCCAGATGGAAGTCTCCAGGCTATCTGCTGCTTGTTAGGGTCACCCCACAACAGCTTTTCAGGGTGAGGGCAGAACTCCACTACGCCCATTAAACCATCTGTCTGCAGCTCTAGCTTAGAAAAGAGTCACAAAGCCTAGGAGGCAAATGATAATGAAGTTACTAGCCAGATACAGCCTGGGGATTGCTGGTAGATCTGATTTATCCAGCCTGTTCCCTGAACCACCACTATCACAGGAAATGGACAGAGATGGACATTTATCCAATGGCGCTGAACTTTATGATCTTCGTGAAGTCACGAATCGTTCACTCACCTACCCAAAGGGTCAGACCATTTGGGTGCAATGGTAGATGCTGAACTGCAAAAAGGAAAACAGTTATAGTTAAGGAATATTCAAATTGAGAAGTTGTTTGAAACATGGGGTGATTTTAAAGCATGAAAATGAGTTGTAACTTGTGTTGCTAATTGTAGCTCCCACTTATGTTGAAAGGAAGCAAGAGTAGGTAGTAACTACAGATGATGGGGATGGTGGTGATACTCACCTGACACTTCCTATGTGGTTGGGTCTGTTTTGAGTGTAGTATTTTAACCCTCACAGAAGCCCTGTCAGATTACTACCTCAAATATCCCCATTTTACAGATGAGAATAATAAGGCAGAAAGGAGTTAAGTAGCTAGCCTGAAGCCACATAGTTAATAAATGGACTGAAAGTCAAGTGGTCTTTCTCTGGGATGCTTTTGTGGGCCGTTGTTGCAAACCACTTCTCCTATTCCTATAGATGTATAGCTCCTATCTTTGGGGTGGGGGGACCTAGCAGGCTACACTGAAGGAAGAGATGACCACAGTCAAGTTCATTTCAGCATGATTTGAGTCTACTCGTGCAGGCACTAGGAGACAGCCCTTGTAGTGGTCTAAGGGGGCAGATTTCTCTAGACTTTGCTCCTTTGCTTTGTTTGTTTGTTTTTGTTTTTGTAGCTTCATAATCCTCTCTCTTTAAGTTCTAACAAACCCCCGGGTGGTGGTGGCACACGCCTTTAATCCCAGCACTTGGGAGGCAGAGGCAGAGGCGGGCTGATCTCTGTGAGTTTGAGACCAGCCTGGTCTACAAAGCAAGTTCCAGGACAGTCAGGAATGTTACACAGAGAAACCCTGTCTCAAAAAACAAACAAACAAACAAAAAGTTCTAATAAATCTTTTCAAAAAAAGAAAGAGAGGCATCCTGTCAGGAAAGAAATTAGTGAGTACATGAGTTCACCACACTTCTGACATCTGCGCACATCAAGGTCCACTGTAAGACCTTCCTCAGAGGTGTGCTGAGACCTGCCTGAGAGGCTGTGGGGCTGAATGTGCCCATCTCTCCCAAACTCAAGGCCGGTAAATGGGGTATGCATGAGAGGAGTGTTTGTATTACAAAATCAGCAAGTATACAACCCAAGACTGAGTGTGTGTGTGTGTGTGTGTGTGTGTGTGTGTGTGTGTGTGCATGTGCACACACATGCACTCAATCTTTCAATGCCAGCTTACCAGCCTGTCACTGTACACTCCACAGGCTGCCTCCCCTAGAGGCAGAGTGACAAGCCTCCTGCCATTCTGCTTTCTCCAGTAACTGCGTTTAGGATAATGCAGAGTACACACTTGTCTCCCTTCATGCTTCCCTCTAGGGCCATTATCATCTGTCAAGCAGAACTTTCATTACGAACATTTTCCCTCCAAAGAGGCACTAAACCACCAGAGTCGCCTGACTCACGACTTCCTGTGTCACAGGCACAGACACAGCGCTTCTCACATCTGCTGACTCTCTCCCCAGATCCCCACCTCAGACTTCTTTCTTTCTTGGTCGCAGCACAGTTGAATTCTCTATTCCTGGTATCGGTGGCAGTTATGGTTAGATCAGCGTTTGAGCCCCAGCTTTACCCCTGTAGATTTCTGTCTGAGACTTAGTCCCATCATCTGTAAACTGAGGATTAGGACTCACTTCCTCCACATAGACCCCACCTACTAAAACCTCACCACCAGCTGGAGACCAGGGGTTCCAACACATGAGCCTGTGTGGGACATTTCACAGTCAAACCACAACACGTTTTTATCAGTGTCCATCTCTCGACACTGACACTCGCCTCCAAGCTGACATCTGCACTCTCCACTTCCCATCTCCTTGATGTTGCTCATCTAGCTCTCTTGTCTCAAAGGCCCTCCCCCTTACTCACTGAAGTCATCCATGGCCTTGGAATGCCTCCTCAGACATCACTTCCTCTGTAAAGGCTTGCTAATTTTCCCAACTCCAGCTACACTTGGCTTTGCCACCCTGCTGGAAGCTGGGAGTTTCCTCACATGGCTTCTTTACCTCTCCTTCCCACCATCCCTTCCTGCCCGAAAGGCTCAGAGATCCATGTTTCTTTGGAGTACAGTTAACGTTAGTAAAGCGGGTAAGCTGCACATTTTTCAACAGCGGTCTATTTTCAGATCCCTCGGGACTAGGTCATCTTCAGGACCATGAGATCAGAGCATTGGAAGGTTCTGCAGACCACATACTGACAACCACATTTCCAGATGAAGATACGGAGCTGGATGCGTGACCAGACTCTATGACTTCCTCTCCAACATCTGTCTATCCCACCAGGCCCTTGGAAGACTAGAACTGAGCCTGACAGAAGTTGTTTGAAGGACAGTGGTCAAAACATAAGAGAACATTCCAAAGAAGGCTGGTGGCCATCTCTGAGGCCAGGTCATCCAGGGGGAACATGGAGACATGAGTTGGACAGATGAGAATCAGAATTGGCAAAAAGGTTACAAATGAGTTTCTGGAGGCAAAGTCCTAGAGAAAAAAGATCTGTTGGCTTCATCCTTTCGTTCAGATTGGCAATATCCCAATCTGGAGCCTGCTGTGTGCAGGAAAGTAATCACGGGGAGTCCATCATAGGAAAGTAATTGGGGGAGTCCATCATTCTATGATGCAGGATGTGGGCTTTTTACATTTCCTAATGGCTACCCAGGTTCCTGTCCTTGGAAGACAGCCTGCAGTATAAAATATGCTCTATACCTTTGTTCTGTTGTATTCTTTACCATTAATGTGCATCTCAGAACTTGAATTATATCATGCATTCATTTTCTCACATGCTATCTACTCCCCAATAAGAAAGAGAGTTTGAGGGTTAGGGACTTGGTCTTTTTTTTTTTTCATAATATACAAAGCACTTAATGAATAGTTGTTGGATAACTGAACGAATGAAATAACCATGACATATCATATTAATAGAGATCTGTTCTTTCCTTCCTGCTTTTTGGAGGGATTCCTTTTACTGTATATTTTCTAACTTCTTAATTTGATACTTTGTATAATAATTATGGCTCTTCCTGCCTTGTGACTGTAAGCACTGACTTTATAAATACTTGCTTAACTGCATCCCCAAGTTTTGGTTTAAAAATGTTAAGTACTATTCAGTGCCAAATACTTTCAATTTTTCATTGAAATTTCTTTTATGATCCATAACTTATTCATGAGCACATGTGAGTGAATACACACATATGTCCATTTACAAATAATTAAGGGGCAGGAGTGATGGGTCAGTGGTTAAGAGCAGTTATTGCTCCTGCAGAGGGCCTGGGTTCGAGTCCCAGTACCCACAGGTTGGCTTACTACCATTGGAAGTTCCAGTGGGTTTGACCCCCTCTTCTGGCTTCCATAGTCACCAGGCATGCACACTGTGCACACACATACAGCTGGGCAAAATACTTACATGAGTAAATATAAAGACAACCTTTTTAAATGAAATAAAGTATTATGCTATTTCTAAATGGATTTGTGAGCTGAGACTATGCTGTAATTCTAATCATTTGTTTGTAGTGCTGGGGACAGTCACAGGGCCTTGTACATGGAAGGAATGCACCCCACCACCGACCTGTATTCCATTCCTGGGTTGTCTTTTGGGACAACAGTACTTATGGCTTTCTAATGTCTGGAGAGCATTAATATTCCATGAACTCTGGAAAGATCTATTCTCCTTCTTCATATAGGTCTCGTTGACCGTACTTGATAAGTGGCCTGCTCAAATTTGTAGCCTCTCTTCTGCACAGGGTATCACAAGTCTGCTCTCCTATTTTAGTCTCTAGCTCTTTGCAAGTTAGTCTTGGATGTGTCCTGAGTGGCTGCTGCTCCTTTGGAAAAGATGGGAACTACACTCGTGTCTGCAGCTCAGATCATTCCCCTCCCGACTTTAATGCTCTTGCTTTGCAGTCTTTTCGTTTCTTCTGCCCACTTTTCTACACAAACTAGACACTGTTTTCTATTTATATTTATCTGCATCTTTCTCCATCACACCTATCTGCATCTCCAGTCTTTCATTTGGCATGATTTTCCTTCTGTCTGTAGGAATCTTCCAGAAGTTTCCTTAATGGCGGTCGCTCTGTGATAAACTTGTGGTTTGCCTTTGTTTTGGCCTCATTCATTCTACTTTTGAGACAGTCTCAGTATGTAGCCTAGGCTACATCCTCAAACTGGTAATCCCCTGCCTCCCAAATGCTGGAGTAACAGGTTTGCACCAACATACCCAGCTCAATCCCATTCATAAAAGGTTTTTTCCCCCCACAGGATAAAGTATTATCCAGCCACACCTTAGATATTATCACTCCTCTGCCTAGAAATTTTCACCATTGTAGATGAAGTGCACTCATCAGGAGCTGGGGAGACGGCTCAGCTGCCAAAGTACTTCCTGTACAAGCATGGAGACCTGAGTTCAATCCCCAGCCTCAGCATAAAGGCAGGTGCTGGGGAACATGGCTGGAACCCCAGCACAGGGGAGGCAAGGAGAGGAGACTCCACGGGACTTGTTCAGGGAGTCTAGCCAACTTAGGCAGCTCCAGGTTTCATGAGAAACCGTGTCTCAAAAAATGAAGTGGAAAAGGATTAAAGAAGGTATTTGACATTGACCTCTGGCTTCCACACATGAACACAAGTATACACACACACACACACACACACACACACACACACACAGGAAAAAAGCAAAACACAGATCAGCCAAATCCCCATTTCCCTGGCAGGTGATCTGGCTCTTCTCACTGGCTACTTTGTAAATGTCTCCTTTTCTCACTTTTTTTCCCCTGCAGTTGGACTGTGAAGGCTCAAGGTGTCATTTACTTGTATTCATCTTACTTAGACGTGGGGAGCTGCTATGATTCAGACATGGTCTGCATCTATCTCTAGCCATGTGTGAGTTGCAGACTTGATACCCAGGGTAGCAGCACTGAGGGCTGGTGGAGCCTGTAAGTGGCGGGTTCTTACGTAAGTTTGAGGGTGTGACTTTGAAAGAGACCATGGGACCCCAGCCTCCCTCTGGCTCCCTGTTTAAAGACATGATCTGTTCTTCCCTCATGCACTTTTACAAGTGCCTCAGCTACCGTGAGAGCCTCAGCTGGGCTGTTGCTGGTGCCATGCCTTGACCCTCCAGAACTGTGACCCCAACCTGAGTATTTTGTTCTAGGAACAGAAAACAGAAGACTTCAGAAATTTCTAGGATAAATATCAGTGCGATTGGTTAATTCTAGAAACTTCCCAGCCATTTTCTCTCTGGATTGTGCCTCTTTCTAATCCTCCCTTTCTGGAACCTTGATTAGAGAGCGGTTAAACAGTACGGCTCGCAGTAGCCACCTGTCGATAGACTGTTCCCATCACTGAAGGCTCTCTCATTGGGCACCTGTCGATAGTTAAACTGTTCCCATCACTGAAGGCTCTCTCATCGGGCACAGTCCAGCGCGCACATGCTTTCTCTTAGCCTGTCTTTCATATTTTCCAACTCTGTCTCACAGGACCACGTGTGAACGCTCTGTTTAGGTCAATCTTCTGGCTCTCCATTCTCTGTTTCTTTATTAGTCGATTTATTTTATTTAGTTTATTTTTTAAAAATCCATGTATATAGAGTTTTGTTTCCAGACACTATATTTTGAGATAATATGTAAATCTAAACACAAAATATACCTGGTGATGATATTAGTCTAGGATTTTTTTTAATTGTCTTTTTAAAAGTTTTTTATCAGTCCATATAAATAGTATGACTTCTGACCAAGAGCTCATGGGGGAGCTGGCTCACGGCAACCGGTTCTCACGGGAAACTCTGTTTCTCCTTTCCCCAGCCCCTAGAGTTGTGACAGATAGGTTTTCTAGCTGTCAGCTTTTCTATGTGGTGAAGTTTATTTCTCATTAATCTAACAGTGGCTGTTGTCCCTCGGGCTCCCAGCTTAACGCATGAGTGCTGGGATGGGAGATAGATGATGTTTTTCCATGGTGCAATAGTCTCCACATCGGGAAAGCCCTAGCTAGCATGCCCTGCCTCACATGAAGCCATCAAGGTCTCAAGTCTTCATGGTTTGACAGCAAGCTATGGGGGAGAAAGCCAACCTCCACACTTGGAGTCCCTGATTTTACTTTTAAATTGCTAGGGTTCTCATCCACTGTGGTGACTCATGCCTGCAATCTCAACACTTGGGAGGCTGAAGTGGGAAAACTGTCATGAGTTCAAGGTCAGCCTAGGCTATATAGAGCTCAGAGTGAGGCCTTGCCTCAAAAAAAATCTAATTCTAACAAAAACATCAAGAAAATCAAGCAGAGGGCCATTCTATATATAATACCTGCCATGCATGCTTCAAAAGTTTGTAAAAAGAACAAGTAAGGAATTGTCCCAGGCCAGACCAGAGACTAATGTACTGTGACACCTTGGTGTTCCATAGAGCCCTGGACCGGATCTGGAACAAGGCAGATCATTAACTGAGAAATTAATGAGCTCTTTGCAAAGGGTAGAATTCGGCTAACAGTTTGGAGCAATGCTTACAGGTCATCTTGACAAGAGAGCTGCACCAATGCAGGATGGCAGAAAACAAACCATCTTAGGACTCCTTTTGAAACTTTTCTTTAAAATTAAACTTACTCTCAAATAAAAAGTAGATCGAAAACTAGAACTCCGATGACTTCTTACTTTTATTAAGTGCATTTACAGTCTTCTTCATTTGGGGCTGGGGGGTGCAGGTTAGTAGACGGCTTCCCTGGCATGCACCCAAGCCTCGGGGTCATTTCTCAGCACTGCATGGAATTGGATATGGTGGCTCCCACCTATAATCCCAGCACTCCAGAGGCAGAGGCGGAGGTTAGAGGATGACCGTCAAGGTCGTTCTTGGCTACACACTGACTCAGAGGCCATCCTGGGATAGCTGAGACTCCAAAACAAAGCTAACAAAAGCAGAAACAAAGAAAAAAGGTTATAAAAATCCTAGTACGTCCTTCTGTCGTTTCTCTTTTGTTTCTTTTTCTTCATTTCTCTCTCTCCCCCTTTCCCCTTCCTCCCTCCATTTTTTTTTAAATCAGTACTCCAATTGCCTCACAAGCACCATACCTGCCATGCCTCCTGAAACAGCCTCTTCTTCACAGAACTGATGAGAATCCTTCCAGCTGGTGGGCGAAGGGCAGTTGAAGGGACAATTCCAGTAATCACTGGAAAGTAAGCCCCATCCGCACTTCCCACTCAAAAGAAAAGACCACTCAGCCCAACTGGCCAAGCAGGGCAAAAACACAACCATAGGTCATGGCATCCTTCCGGTCAGATTTACATGCTGAAATCCTAAGCCCCTGGACCTCAGGACAGGAAGTGATCTTGTTTAGAAACAGGTTGGTTCCTAACCGAAGTGCTCAGAGTAGCATGAAGTTGTTAAGGAGATCCTTATAAGAATCGAGGATATGCATGCAGCCATACCCACGGGTGAAGTATGTGAGTGAAGATGAACAGCAGGGTGAGTGTCTATAGGCCAATAAACACAAAGCCCCTCAGCAAATGACCAGGATCCAGGAGAGAGTTTTGAAAAGGTTCTCCTCCCTGTCCTGAGAAGGCATCAACCCGGCTGGCACTTCGACTCTCAGCTTTATAAAATGTGAGACGATGCATCACCATCTACCTAAGACTTTGCAGTAATTTGTCTCCCATTAGGAGAAGCCGTCCTAGCTCTTTTGTGTGGAAGTAGTTCAGACCTCAGATATTTGAACTCTCTGAAGTAACTGAGAAAGCCCAGGGTTCATCTCTGCTGCCCAGCAGCATTTCCAGCACTGGGCAATGTTCTCTTCTATTATAATATTGCTGTTTTACAGGTAGTCCTGGAACACAGACAATTACCCTCATCAAAGAGCTCTCTGCCTGAGAGACATGATGTTCTTATTGACACTGCACTCTAAAAATGTTCCAAAGCAAATCTAAGAGCACCCTAGTTTTTCCTTATCTAGAAGCTGGTTAAGCAATAAGGATGTAAAGCCATAGGGAGTTATGGCAGCTTTTGGCCAGGTCACTCAGCAATTTAGTGCCCATGATTAGAACAGAACCAGGGCTTCGGTACAGAGTATGGTCAAGGGCTGGGATAGCCTTCAGCAATCGACTTTGTCAGTCTCTGAGATTAGGGACCAGTGGATAGAGTCTTTGAATTCAAGAAGCTCTTATTGCCTCTCTCAGGTTAATACAGCCCAGGTCTTTTGCCCATCGAGAAATTAAACAGCCTATGGTTAAATCCAAAACTCACCCAGCACAGACCTCAGTCTAGCAGCATGGTAGAAACCTGATAGGTTCTCAGACCTACCTGTAAAACACATGGATTTATACCTGTAAATCAACCTTCCCTCAGTTGTCCACTATGCAGAGTTCTCCCCTTCTCCTAGCAAAGCCCATGTCTCCCCTCCTTTCAAGCAATAATGAATGTCATAGCAGCCACTGCACACAC
>CABHPH010000501.1:12432-26169 GCA_902168325.1 Peromyscus nudipes | reverse complement strand
GAGTGCAGTTGAATACGAGCAACTGAAACCCTGGAAAGCAAAACCAAAGCCATGTGGGTGTACAGGGAAGACAGAAGCTGCAGGTGTTCTGGGTAGTTCTGCACTGAAAACAGTTCAGGACTGGGAAGTGGCCTAGTGGAAACATTCTCACACACTGGGCATCAAGATGGTGTGTTAGGCCTACATGTCTGAGGCCACCCAGCACCTGGGAATTCTGCTCTGGAGTCTGAACCTTAACGTGATCTCTTCCCCAGCTACATTTCCCCTGGATCTCACACTGGACCATTCAGCTCAGAGTGAGCACAGAGAATCCCACAGGCTGCCTTGACCCCATGCCTTTGTCCCATCTGATGGCTCTGGCACCTGCGGCTCTCTCTCTTTATTGTGGTCATAGCCAACCAACCAGTGCTGTGCCATAGGAAGACAATACCAGACACACTGGACAATCAGTGGCCTGTTTGCAAAAGGGGACAATGGGTGAAATTAATCTCAATGATGTGCTCTGTGTAACCCGATATATTAAAAATACTATGCTGACACACCTCAATGTTAAAAGTTTTTTCATCAAGGTATTTTAAATTTATTTGGTTTCAATTATACGTGTGTGTGTGTGTGTGTGTGTGTGTGTGTGTGCATGTATGTGCACATGTACATGTGTGGGGGTAAGAGGTCAACCTTGAGTGTTGTTCTTCAGAATGTCATCTGTATTGTTGTTGAGACTCACTGATTCAGCCAAGCTGGCTGGCCAAGAGCCCTGGGAGCCTCCTGTCTCTGCTTTCCCAACACTGTGATTATCATGTGAGTGTCATATTATTATACATTATATTATTATAAAGTATAAGTTATATATTATATAATATAATATATCATATAATGTATACATTATTGTATTATGTGAGTGTCATATTATTACATATTATATAACACATGTTATTATATATCATATACAAATTAGATATATTATTATAAAGTATACATTACATTATTACATGTAATATTTAATATATTATGTCACATTATCATACTATTAAGTGAGTGTCAGCACACTTGGCTTTTTTCTTTTGAAAACTGGGGATCAAGCTTACTCAGCCAGCACATTACTGACTGAGCCACCTCTCCAACTCAGTGTTAAAGTTATTACTGAGGAACCTTCCTTTTCTTTGGTCTGTCTTCAAAGTGTGGTAGTTTATACTCCAGAATACTCGACTCAGGCTAGCTATGTTTCATGAACCAAATGGCCACGCATGTCTGACACCTACCGGGCTCGACAGTGTTGCTCGCAAGCGGTCTAAGAGTTTCAAGTGATGTCTCATAATTTAAATCTTGAGGAGCCAGAAGATTTTAGAGAACATTTTTTTCATATGGTTTGTTAATGTTTTCAGTGGGACCCATAAATGGAAGCTCCAAAAAGTTATTTTCTCCCACTAAATTGCTGAGCCCAATTCCCTTCCCTTGTATGCACAGCTGTCTGCCTAAAAGGCCCGCTCCTTCCCTTTGCCCCAGGCACCTGAGCGGCATCTATTTCCGTTCCTGAAGCTTGAAAGGCATTTCGTCCGCAACCGAAGCTGAAGCAATGGAAGCCTTCCTGAAAGCCATGGACAACTTGTCCACTCTACCGCAGTGCTTGTCCCCATCTACCATAGGACAGTGTATCTGCTTGACAACACTGCCCTATCCCCAACAACACTGAATTATTTTATGAACAAGGGACATTTTTCATCTCTGTTATGCTAGTCAGTTTTGTGTTACCATGACAAAATACCGAGATAAGAAATTGTAAAAGAGGAAAGGTCTCTTTGGCCTGGAGGTTTCAGTCTCTGACTGCCTGATCCTGTTATCTGGGGGCTTACCGCGAGGCTGGAAATCACAGCGGGAGGGTATGCTGGAGGAAGCCGCTCACTACATGCCAGCCAGTAAGCAAAGAGAAAATAGAAGGAACCAGAATCCCATTCTTCTTTGAGGGTGTGTCCCCGACAACATAACTTCCTTCCACTAGGCCCAAGCTCCTAAAGGTTCCACCACCTCCCAACAGTACCACATCTAGGGACCAAGACTTCAAAACAGGGGTGTTGGGAGAGGTGTGGACCCAAACTAAACCATCTGCAGACCTGATACTTAGCACAGGAGTGGATGCTCACAGCATGAAACCTCGGTTTCCCTAGATAGAATGATCCAAGAAAGAGACAGAATGAGACAGAACAGCCAAGCTCATAGTGTGATTATAGCCTAAGCTTAGAAGGGGTACACCATTATTTTCTCAACATCCTGTTTGCCATAGACCACCCAGGTTCGGGGATGGAGGGCTCTATACATGGTAGAGACCAAAGGGGGTCCTCTTAGAGGTGCTTATAGAGGAAAGAATGGAACACACAACTTCTAGACAAGACAATGTGGGTTTCAAATTAGAGCCTAAGACATTGACCTTAATATAGTATCCAATGGAAGTCAAGCCCTTCCGAGTCACAGCTCTGCATCTTCTGCTCACACCCACAGTGCAACTTACTGCTGTCAAATCATTTCTTGCCCGTTTCCCTGTGGTTTTATATGAGTTCCACTGGGTGAGCCAGGGCCAAAGTCTGGTCAGCACCTGCCCCCAACAATACAGAAGTGTATCCTGACATGCTGTGTGAATGGATTCCCTCTTAAACCTAGCAGCAGCTAGCCTTTCCTCAGCTGACAGCAATTAAACCCACAGCCACACAGAAATTTAAAGTGAGCATTAGACTCACAAATTGAAAAGATATTGAAATTGTATGTCAACATAGGTGACAAGGCGTAGTTATAAACAGCATCCACACCAAAATCCTGATGCTATTCACCTAAAATTTTAATGTTGTGTGGATCTAAGGGTTTGGGGAGGCAAACACAGAGAATTTCCAGAAAATTGAAAGCAAAGAGGCTTTGTCACCATACAGATAAATAAAAAGGGACTCAAGTGCATGATACCTACACAGAAACCTTATGACAGCCAGCCTTCAAAGGAGATTGCTAAATACATTATGTGATAGTGACTAGGGTCTCTTGTCTTTCCAGATTCATCTTGTGGACGCCGCTGCTTTGCCTACTCTAGTAAGTCTGTACCGTAGTCAGAAAAGAAGATGAGATTTAATCATGGATTGTAGCATTTGTTTATTTATCTCTGTCCAATATGTGTGTACAAATTGTTTTTAAGCATGAGATTAAAAATAAATAGGAACTTTATAATTTATCTCCTCATAACATCTTGTGAAGATCACTTTGGAGAGCTTCGTCTTAAATGTGTTGTCTACCTGTTTAGTTAGACTTGGCAGCAGGCCATGGTTATCCACTGGCATTGGGAAGGGGTCATAGACTTCCCTCCAGTATCTCTGTGTACTTCCATCTACCCAGGAGGGAGGGAGTGCTATAGAGGGGGAAGTGGGGTGACCTAGAATTCCCATGGGTTTCTGGCCTACAGAAGCAGATATGATGAATGGGATTGATCTCAGGAAGCCTAGACGTAGGCAGTTTTATAGTAATGAGCTCATCAACACAGCAAACAAAGCTGTGTCCATCTGCATTGGGAAGCAATCAGAGGAGGCTAGTTGGGAAGAGCAGAGGACCTCTTGTTAGAGAAGGGAGTTGGAGTGTAAATAGGGGTTAGTTGAAGTAATATGCTAGAACTTTCTCCATGAAACTTCTGCCAATAGAATTTGAGGCCAGAGGCAGAAGTATTCCCCCTCTTCCTGTGGAGATGTTTAGACAGATGATCAAAGACCTACTGTGAGTGAGTTGATAGAACTGCTTGATGGGAGCCTCATTCCTGAGAGACTATCTGAAGAATCCAAGTTCAGCTTTACCAGGGGAAAAAGGAAGTTAGGAAGCAAAACGGCTGAAGAACCATACTCTCCAGTGTCCAAGACCAGAATTTGTCTCTTACCTCGTAAGATTGGTATCAGGGCCAGAGACCAAGCCCTAGGTCCTCGATCTGGAGATAATAAGCCTGATTTCATGGGCAGCTGTACTTCCAGTAGTACCAGCCCCAGGACAGCCAGTGTGGTACCCCCCAGCTCAAGGCTATTGTGTGGTCTGAGCTTAGCAAGCAATGAATTCCTAAGTGACCAGAACTGATTTCAGGATAGATGAAAATATCCCTAGAAATTTTTAGAAGGGAAAATGTGGGAAAACAATCCTGGAAGCAATTCAGTATTTTGCAGCCAAGAAAGTCATATTTATAACTATAGCTTTGTTTGGAGGAGCAAGCAAAAGTGACTGAGGAGCCCCTACTCAACACCCTGACTCTCCAAGTGAAGATTAAAGACAATACCACGAAACATAATGACATCTAGCCGTGTCACCAGATAGTCCACTGCTTGATAAAGTAAGTCACATCCTGCAACAGCTTCCATTTTTAAACACTATACAAACATCCATAGGAACAATAATCGGTCCCATATTTTTGGTATAAGAGCCTAAGTGTTTACACAGAAGTATTGACACACCCATTCTTTTTTCCATTCAGAAATGTCACTGAAACACTGGTAAGCAATAAAAAGAGGTTCAGATTCACACGGAGGAAGGGTCTTGGTGCATATACATCCACATACAATTGATGTCAACAAGAATTGAGAGACACTGGCTCAGTATACAACTGATGTTTACCAGAACTGAAAGCTGAAGAGCAGAGAACTCCAGGCAATGAGGCATCCAGCGAAAGAGGAACTAAAAACTACGGCAAAGGAAGTCACCAAAAACAAGCTCCTTTCCCAGAAGGCATCCTGATAAAACCTCGATGCGCGCAGCTACAGGTCCCTGAGGAGGCAGAGAAAGAGAAATGGTTGAGCACTTAGCCCCCCATGTTCTTTCCCCTACTTCCTGTAACCAAACAATGGCTCTTCCATCACCTATTGGGACAGGAGGTTGAGCAATAGACTATGCACCCAGACACCTTGGGCAGAATGAGGCTCTTACTGCAAAATGGAAGGTTGGGTTGTTCTGATAGAAAAATTCCAGGGTCGACCTTGCTGGAGTCCTTCAGGGACACAGCCAGCTGTGATTCCTTTTACCGAAGTCAGCACTAGTGATTAATTCTAGGTTTATCTTGTCCCTCATCTGTAGGTGAGAAACCTGCTGTATACAACCTGTTAGGCACGAGTGTCCTACCTCATCAGCCTGAGAAGCTGGTAACCAATGTCCAGTAAATCTACTGCACAGAATGGTGAAGTAGCCTGAGGCTGGAAGAGCAGGAAGCTGAGTCCTGAAGTCAGAAACACGGGGAGTGTCCATGGGGCTACCAACCCACCCCCAGCAGGGAATGAGCAGGAGAACAAATATTTTTACTTCGTTCCCTACCAATTCCCATGCTTCCCACTGACCAAGTCAACTGAAAGCCAGAGGGCAGGAAGACCATTGATGTAGTCGGTCCTTATAAACATCTGTAGCACGAATCTTAAAAGGTCTTATTAACAAAAACAAACACAGTACCAGTTATTGGGGTGAATGCTGGAAGATTAGAGAATCAGAACAAGCCACAGTCACCTCACCTCGCCAGTTCCTCAGCTGATCCTGTTTCCTCAGACTGGAAGACTCTGAGTCCTCATCCAAATGGATCTCAGCTGAACTGCTGCTAAAAGCTAAAAGCTTAAAAAAGGCTCTAGTTCCTGGTCTTCATGCCATATATACCTTTCTGCTTCTGCCATCACTTCCCTTAGTAAATCTAACCAGTGTGCCAGCACAACCGGCAACGTATAGCTCGGGTCTGAGCTGGGGCCCACAAGGCCACAGGCAAGTAGCTTTTTCTCAAATTCATACCACAAACGTTGGGCACCAGATGTAGATGAATTTCTAAACAGTCTTATTAAATAAGAAACACAGAGTCAAATACAAGGGTGAAAGCTGTAGAGATCAGAGAAATAGGAATAGCCACCAGCTAACCTTAGCTCACCATGCCGCCATAGCTTCCCAAGAGAACCAGCTTCTTCCTGTCTAACCTGCACCTTTATTGCCTTGCTGTTCTGACTTCTCATTGGCTCTTAGCCCAGCTACCTCACTTCCTAGTCACTGCCTGTCTGTACAGACCTCCAGGTCTCTATGGCTGATACTGGGATTAAAGGCGTGTGTCACCATGCTTGGCTGTGTCCTTGAACACACAGAGACTCTGCCTGCCATGTGATCAGATTAAGGGCGTGTGCTACCACCACCTGACTTTTGTTTATGGCTGGCTATCTATGTCCTCTGATCTCCAGGCAAACTTTATTTATTAACATACAAATAAAATATCACCACAAACATCCATGCCCTAGGGCACAGATCCAGGGTGTATTTGATAACCACTCACCTGGCAAAGGTTTTATAGCAGAGTATATATGGTACTCAAAAAACTTAGCAATGATAGCAACAACAATCACAAAGTCACAAATAATTGAATTTTAAAATGGCCATGGGATCTCAACAGATATTTCTCAAATGAAGAAATGCAGACTGGCCAACAATTATATTTTTAAATATTCAAGATCATTCTACCATAGAAATGAAAATCAAAACTATGATGAGGTATCATCTCATTCCAGTTAGAATGGTTGTTAGAAAAAGGTTAGAAAAGTAAATACTGATGGAGATGTAGAAGAAGATAAAGTCTCCAACACTGCTAGCAGAAATGTAAGTGGGTCTAGCCATTATGGAAACCCCTGCGATCCAATGATCTCACTCTGCTTACATATCCAAAGGAAAGACATTTCCACCAGGTACCTGGATGCTATGAAATACCTTTTTACAATAGCTAAGCTATGGAATCAACTTGACTGCCTAGCAACTGGTAAATAGATAAGGAAAGTGTTTATATATATATGAATATTACATAGCCATAAAGGATGAATTCCTTTGACACAATGGATGGATAGGAAGGCATGCTGTCACATGAAATAAGTCCATCTGGGAAACATAAGTATAACATCTTCTCTCTCCTATGTGGGAACTTTTAAAAGTCCAAGTAGAATGGGGGGGTGGAACAGAAAGAAGGCTGAAGGCAGGCTGGGTTTGATAATGCATGCTGTGTGTATGTACTAAAACATCACATTGGACACCATTAATATGTGTAATTAATACATATTAACCAAAAAGAAAATAAAATGTAAAATAGAACTTTTAGAAAAATTAAACCCTATAATAAGAGCGAAGGGAAGTCCCAAGACAATGCCTGTGCTGTAAGCCCAAGGAGACAAATCCAGACGGGAAGAAGAGAAACTTGAGAAACACAGCTAGGGAGAAGACGGAGTGGAAATCGCAGCTCATGCATTTAGGGAAGAATGCTGGCTTTGTTCACAGTTCAGGGAAGGACTGATGATAAGTATCCCTAAAAATAAGCAAACGGGAGAAAGACAAGCTTAGCACCAAAGAGAATAGAAAACCTGTAGAGAGAGGAACCACGATTTTGATTGGCTACGCACTTGTTGCAGGACATGGCTGTAAGCAGGAATTGCACAGTCATAGTAGACAGAGTAATGGGAACCCGTGAAAGTCTCTTACAAGGCAAACAGGCTTGCAGATGCCACTAAGGACCCTTGGGTGACTTCAAGTTCGTGAAGGACTTTGACCAGAACCACTCAGCTAAGACACCCCGTGTTCTTGTCCCACAATAATGGTATGATAGCAAATGTTTATTCCTTCATGGCACAAACTTCTGCAGTAACTTGTATTTGGTAACAGATATCTGATACACAGTTAGCTCTCAGGGAAGAGAGAAGGGAGTGTGTGAATATGTACCTTATAATGAGTACAAAGTCAGGAGCTAAGAAATCATATTTCAGAAAAGAGAGTCAATGCGTAGTATAGGAAATTGAACATTGGAAATTAGAAGCATAAACATGGTTCCCAAGAGGCAGAAGGCATATTTGAAAGACTAGACAATGTTTTCCTTGAGATGCAGGAACCAAGTGTGTAGAGTGGAGTGTACTGTGTACAGTGGCCTGGCTCTTATTAATAAGACTAGGAGATGAATCTGATGCTTAAATCCTATCCATATATCTAATAGAAAATAAATCTATTAAAAAGCTACTTCCGTGAACCTCCTGACATAGTCAAGTGTCAGAGACCATCTTGCTTAGATATAAGGAAAATTCTAACTCTTTGATTCAGCAAAAAGAATGTGAAAGGCAAAGATTCTGAGATGAAGGCAGACCCTATGTGGGTCTCCTCTTAGATCGGGGAGCCTGACAGCTTTTCAGAGCTGGATGATTCATCTAAACCAGGCAGTGAGGACCATGAGACCTACAGCAACATGGAAAGGAATCCAGCGTTGGATTAAAAGTAGGTTCTTTATGTTGAAAAGAAAACTGGCTGCAGAGGACCAGATGTTAGGCCAAGTATTAGTCACTCCGGGGCCCTGGGGAAATGTCCATCCATCGGAAGCCGACCGGCTTCTGTAAGGCTGTCTTCAGAAGAGCTCTATAGACATTCTTAGCTGCTTTTCACACGCTGATTGGGAGCATGACTAACAGATACTGAAAGATCCTTGTAGATTATTTTCTATGCAGCAGGTGGTGTCAATTCACTTCCTGTGCGGACCAGATTTCTAGAAGAAATTCACACTAAATGACAACAGTTAACATTATTATTTCTTACTATAAAATTCACTATAGCTTTGACATATTGTATTCGAGTGGGCATGCAGTTTTCAATTGTTGAAATTATAGTTTTGTCTGCGAAATACCCAGAAGTCTGCTCTTCTGAACTGATGCCAGACGCCCATGAGATGAATCACCAACACTCTAAGACTCTAGCATGGGCAATGTATGAGTCTGGGACTGCCAAATGATGACCACTATAACAATGATGGTGAAGATGATGATGATGATGATGATGATGATGATGATGATGATTGTGATGATGACGATGGTGATGGTGATGGTCGTCATGATGATGATGGTGATAATGGTGGTAGTGATGATGATGGTTATGATGATAATGGTGGTAATGACTGGTTATCTTTGCAAATATTGTATCTTTCTAGAAAATCTTCTCCTGGAATTTCATGGTAATCTGCGGGGAGCAGTTGCTATTCTCTGCCCCAATCCATGAAAAAAAAAATCTTAGCACAAAAAGGGAATAACAATATGAAAGTTCTGAAGACTTATCACATCCAGTGGGTGGCCTCATCATTCTCCATTGTCTGAAGATGTGCAGACAAGGGAGTGGCCCAAGACCACCCATACAGAAGGAGGAAGAAAACTTCTGGCTGATATTTTTGGATTGCTTCACCAGCTCTTGGCTTTCTCTCACCACACATTCAGACTCTGGTCACATTTAATCATTTCCCCCCTCACTTGCCTATGGTGATATATTGTGCACCCTAATAAACTTGCTTGGGGATAGAAGGACAGAGCCAGCCACTAAATTAGACACAGAGATCAGGCAGTGGTGGCACTCACCTTTAATCCTTTCACTCGGGAGGCAGAGATGATCCATCTGTGAGTTCAAGGTCACACTGGGCTACATGAGAGAAACAGAACCAGGCAGTGGTGACATATGCCTTTAATCCCAGGAAGTAATATGGCAGGACACAGAAAGGTATATAAGGCGTGAGGGAACAGGAACTTGCTCTCTTTAGACTGAGGATTTCCTGGAGGTAAGCTAGCAGCAGCAGCAGTTCAGCTAAGCCCCTATTGGGTGAGGACTCACAGGCTTTCGGTCTGAAGCTTTCAGCTGAGGAATTGGCGAGATGAGGTTGGCTGTGGTTTGCTCTGCTTCTCTGATCTTTCAGCTTTCACCTCAATGTCTGGCTCTGGGTTTTATATTAATAAGACCATTTAGCAATTCGTGTTACATTTGCCTCATTAAGTCCTGATTTCCCAATCCAAGTATAGGGCAAAGTGTCCAGGTCACCTGCTGGACCTGGCAGTCTACACCCCAAGTCCTCTGATCCTACTTCCTTCCTCCCAATGCCTTCCTAGCTCTCTCTGTCTCATTCTCTTGCTTTTTCTGGTACCAGACAAAGAACATGGAACTGTGTAAGTGCAGTCACAACGAATGGAAGTCCTCTTCCTGCAACTCGATGTCAGCCAGGTATCCTTTGACTTCAAGGATTATTTTATTATTCATGACAATCTATCTTAGCAAGCCATGTCCAGCTTGTTCACTCCCTTTCAGGCCATCCTAACCCACTCCCCCACGGAACTCTTTAGGGAACTATATACCAAGGCCAGGCATGCCCCAATCCCAGGATCTGGGAGTTAGAGGCAAGGGGATTACTAGTTTAAACCCAGTCTGTGCTAAATAGAAAATAAATGAACAAACAACCCTGTATATGAGGTATTGTAACTAAGGACCACGAGAGCCCAGGTTATTAACTGCTTCTGTAATTACTATTTTCATGATGCTACTTTCTCTTCAGGATCTACAGTAAAATCCTTAAAGACCAAAGGTCTTCTCTGTTTGTCTTTAGGAGATTTTAAGGGGAAAACCTCCAAAGATGGTGGCTGCTCCTGAAGAAGAGAGAAATTAGTTGATTTTTCTGGAATGTTCTATAGAGTTGGGAAAGATACTATAAGGAGCAGAAAAAGACTTCAGAAAGAGTCTCTAGAGATACATCATGAAAGCCAGGCACACTGGTGTACATAAGCAATCTCAGTCCCTGGGAAGAAGCAGGAAGATCACTGGTTCAAGACCAGCCTAGGCCATTTAGAGAGAACTTCTCCAAAAAAAGGAAAGAAGGAAGGAGGCAAGGAGGGAGGGAAGTGGGGAGGGAAGGGAAGGGAAGGGAAAGGAAACAAAGAGGAGGAGGGGGTAGGGAGGAAATGAGACAGCAGGTGTTTCTACTGAACTTGGCAACAAAGCACCTGGCCTGGGACCTATCTTACCTCACAGCTTCCCTCGCTTCCCCTATGGTGAGAACAGCTTTTGTCGGGTTAATCTTCGGAAGCCAGCTTGTGACATAAAATACCATCAAGGCCCCCTGGTCACTGATGGGTCCCTCTGGCAGTGTTGTGTGACCACTAAGACAAATCTTAAAGCCACCACTGGGTGATGATCTCTCCAAGGTTGCAACAGACCCTTCGTCTTCAGGAACAGGCTGAAGGTCTGGCTTCATGATGGCTCCCCTGTTACTCTGGATCTTGAAGAGCCTGGACTGCACTGTTGCCATTGGTCAGGCCCATGGTGTAACCATGGAGATCTGGCCTGGGGACCGCCCCTTCCTGGACTCGAAAACCAGCGCCACTATGAGGTATGAGTTACTTCGACATCTCAGTGACAAAACTCCTAGCAGAAGCCAGTTAAAGGATGGAGGCTTTGTTCTGCCTCCCAGTTCAAGGCATCTGGTCCACCGTAGTGGAAAAAGCTCAGCAGAAGGAGCAGCTCCCAGCTGGCGCGACCAGAGCGTGAGGTGCCTGGTTATACTGTGTGGGCTGCTTAATCAGGAAGCTTGGGCTCAACCAAGGAAAGGCTATCATCCACTTCTTAGAGCTAGATATTCGCAGCAAAATGGCGCTGTGTGTCCCTTGCAAAATGGTGCCACTAGCTGGTGACTAACTGTTCAGATATAAGAGTCTGGGGTGGACATTTCACCATCAAACCAAAACAATTCATCTTGTATGACTTATCCCAGTGCCTGCTCTAAACCATGAGCTTGTGTCTCCTACATGGCGCACCAGCAAGTTGCTGACCAGTTTCCAAAGGACCAGAAAATGCTCTTGACACCTCTCTTAGTTAGGGTTTCCATTGCTGTGATGAAACACCGTGATCAAAATCAAGTCAGGGAGGAGCGTATTTATTTCCTCCTACAGCTTGTAGTCCATCATCCAGGGAAATCAGGGCAAGAACCTGGAGGTAGAAACCGATGAAGGGGCCATGGAAGAATGCTGCTTATTGGCTTACTCCTTTCTTATACAGCACAGGACCGCCTGCCTGGGGGTGGCAGTGCCCCCAGTAAGCTGAGCCCTCCCACATCAATCAGTAACTAAGGAAACGCATTCTACACTTGCCCAGAGGCAAATCCTACAGAAGCATTTTCTCCACTGAGCCACTCTTCCTGATAACTCCAGCTTGTGTCAAGTTGACATAAAACTAACGAACACACATCCCAAGGAGAGACTGATAATTGTACAGCAGCTCCAACATGCATTTACAGAGAGAGAGAGAGAGAGAGAGAGAGAGAGAGAGAGAATTTTCTCTTGCAAATATCCATCTGCACATGAGTTTCTTTGGTCAATGCCAATTTCCTAGGTGCAATCGAGATGTTCAGATTTGAGAACTTGGCACAGACAGGGTGCCCCAGCTCTGAGTCAGTTATAGACTATGATGGTCATTGTAATTCATCCCAGTAGATATGTGTGCCACTCAATAACAATGGTGTATGATTTGGTCTCTCCTTCATCTCTCTGCAACCTCGTCTCCACTCAGCCCTTTTATCAGGAGAGCCAGGCATAGCTTGCTTCGCCAACCTCCACATCACCACCCCGACAGTTGAGATGAGAAGCCCAGATGCAGATGACCCATCTGCAGTGTGTGTCACGTTTTTAGCATCTTCCTTATTTAGAGCTGGGAGAAAGAGACTCATTAGAGAGAGGAAGTCCACAATGAAATTAGGAAACATTTGATCAGACCATTATCCCTGCACAATA
Organism: Peromyscus nudipes; assembly: GCA_902168325.1. Lineage (NCBI taxonomy): Eukaryota > Metazoa > Chordata > Mammalia > Rodentia > Cricetidae > Peromyscus > Peromyscus nudipes. The sequence continues at coordinate 13,597 of CABHPH010000501.1, read as the reverse complement.
TGGGCAATGAGAGAAATGCTGGAGTTGGCTCAAACCCTAAATGTGTGCTACAGCCCCCGTGGCTTGCTCGTCACTCATTTCCCCAGTGCTGACCAGGGACAGGAGCCCGACAGCAAACCACACAGAAGCTGAACATCATTAGGACGCACCGCTCCTCTTTTCCCTCATGGCTTTACTCTGGCTTTTGAAGTCTATGGCAATTAGAACATTTCTAGCCTTTGCCTACCTCGGTTCTTCTTTGTTGCCTTCATAGAAGCATTTGTGAGAACCCAGGGGTGGATAACAATCCCCCTCACAACATCAACCTCTGGACAACAGGCCTTCTCTTCAGCTTCCTGCCACACAAAGGGCAGAGGTTTGCTACCCGGAACCTATGCCAAGGGCTCCACACCATTCTTGTACTGCAGGTCTATTTCTCTTTTTCTGGTATCTCAGCTCCTTTATTGGGTAGAGGCAAAGGTCAGAAATAGATAGGCTCCTGAACCGAATCGCTAATAATATGTGTTGAGTCCCAGGAGACCATTTGGCTCAAAAAAAAAAAAAAAGTCCAGTTATGTCTTTAAACATGTGATCTTAATGGCATAGAAATTGGCTTCATACTAGACAAGCAGAAATGAAGTACAAAATGATGGTGTCTAGAGACTGGATTTAAGAGAGAAAAGAATGTATTTCGCAGAATAAAAAAGCTCCAGCCCTGACTTGGTCACTGGCTGTGAGCCATTCGGACACTTAATCTCACTTGTAACAGGATTCAGAATGGTTATTTTACCCCCTCAAAAGGTTGTTGCAAAAGTATAATATGAAGACGGTTATTGAAGCAGCCTGGAAAATTAAAGCATTGTATAAAAGTAAAGTGTGAGTTTTATTACTATCCGGTCCCACAGAAGTTTCACTGCCATTTGTGGGGTTAGAATTCATTTCCCATCTAGCACCAAATCCTCAGTTTCATCTGCTTAAATGGCATTAGAGACTTGCTGTTCTCAAAAGACATGGAAAATCCATCTCTTGGTCCAGGTTTAAAGCAACATTTAGTAGTGAGCACCCAAACTTTAAGAAACAATGAACTAAGGTCCACCATACCAGCATTAATGGCTACAAGCTTGGTATCACCTGCATAGGGTGGGCACTCAGCATCATCTGCACAGGTGGGCACTCAGCATCATCT
>CABHPH010000501.1:667-12422 GCA_902168325.1 Peromyscus nudipes | reverse complement strand
GCACAGGTGGGCACTCAGCATCATCTGCACAGGTGGGCACTCAGCATTCAGCATCATCTGCACAGGTGGGCACTCAGCATCATCTGCACAGGTGGGTACTCAGCATCATCTTCACAGGTGGGCACTCAGCATCATCTGCACAGGTGGGCACTCAGTATCATCTGCACAGGTGGGCACTCAGCATCATCTGCTCACTGAATGAACTAACAGGAGAAAATGTCACAGAAAAATTCTTTTAAAAATGAAGCTGGGGGCTAGAGAGATGGCTCCTAAATTAAAAGCACTGGCTGTTTTTCCAGAGGACCGGGATTCAATTCCCAGCATCTACATGGTGGCTTGCACCCCTCTGTAACTCTGGTCCCAGGAAATCTGACACCCTCTTCTGGCCTGGGTAAGCATTAAGCATGCACATGGTGAACAGACAAATATGTAGACAAAACACTCACACACATTTAAAAAAGGAGAAAAAAGAAAAGAAGCCAAAGTAACTCGCAGAAGCAGTATCACTGGATACCCAGCACGCTCATGCCTGTGGTTTGAGTGAATTCTCTTATCCACACATCAGTCACCTAAAGCCTTTCTATATGTAGAAGTTTGGTAAACAAGCAAAGAAAAGTAGTAAAAGTGACCTAACTAAACTCACCTAAGTCATTCCCAACAAGTTTATTCCCACCTCTCCACTCTCAACTGAAAGAAAAAATGAGGGGAGTGTAAAGAAGCAGAAAGAAATGAGTAAAAATGGCCAAAGGCAGTATAGCAACCAAATGAAGTAGCAAGAAAATTGAGGGATACTTATAAGAATGGCGAGCTTTGGGCTGGCAAGACAGCTCATAGGGTAAAGGCATGTGCAAACCTAGCTACCTGAGTTTGGCTCCCAGAACCCAGAAAGAGAGACCTCTGACGTCTACACAGCATAACACACACACACCAATATGCTATGGGCACATACGATAATGAAAAAGAGTATGTTGTAAATGAATGGTAGGTCTGAGGTAAAAAGAACCCCCTGCATTTCCATAAAACTGGGGACGCTATTATTTTAGGTGTCTTTGAGATGGTTGGGGCATAAAAGTCTGTCCTTTCATTATTGCATTTGTCGCGAGGCCACTGAGAGTAACTTTTGATGAACCACTCACTAGATTGTCTTTAAAAGGTAGAGACGTTTAGTGGAATCAAATGTTAGACGGAAAGGTGTGCGTAAGTGGCAGTTACCTGTGTTTCTTTATATTTATATTCTGCCATTCCTTTAAGTCTATTTTGTGGGTGTATCAGACAATTTTCCGTTACTGTCACAAAATGCCTGAGCAAGTCAACTTAATAAGTTGAGAAGCAGCTGATTTGTTAACTCACCAGTGTGGAAGTTTCAGTCCACCACCGACTGACTCCGTTGCTTTGGGCTTGAGGCAAACACATCACAGTGGTGCAAAACAGCTCAGCTTGTGCCTCGGATGCCAAAAAGAGAGGAAGAGACCTGAGTCGGCTAGTGAGTTTCAAGGGTGCCCCCCACGACCAAACACTTCCTTCCAGGCCACATCTTAGTTCCCAGCACCTCCCCATAGTATCTGGAAAACAAGCCTTTGCCACATGGGCTTTCTGGGGGACATTTCAGATCCAAACCATAGTAGGAAGTGCAATTATCAGAGAATTCTCTGTGAATTTACCTCCTCTTCCCAAAATCAAGGTCGTGAGGGTGTGCTGATCAACGCATCAACCCCCTCCCCTCTTACACATACACTTTCTCACCACTCTGGTGCTCCAAAAATCTTCCTCATGTGACCTGCCTGACTTCACTTCAGCCTGAGGAAGAGGAATTGGGGAGAGGGCCACAAACATTTGTGTTATATGTGTCCAGGTATTTTCTTACAAACCGTGTGTCACGTCCTGCTTTGCTCTCTAACGGCTATTACTTGTGTTGCCTCTGTCCAAACTTCCAATTTAACACTTGATTACCCTGGAGATCCCCCACATGGAATAATAGTAATGAAGAGGTGGGAGTAGGTTTTCGGTGGGGTGACCACTCAGCATGCTCAGTTACCCATCCAACAGGAGGATACTTTTAACAGTTCTTATTTGGAAACATTTGGGGTTTTGATGAGATGTTTCCAACTTAAATCCAGATGTTTGAGATCCTGGATGAAGCCAAGAACTGGAGAAATAAATTATAGTACCGCGGACGAGCCCTGGTTTTGATGTCTCTATTTAGATGCCATCTGACAGCACACGGAATTGAATATCAAAATTCTGGATCTAGGTCGAGATGTAGACACTGAAATTTTCTGTAGCTGGAAAGAAGCTATTTATCCCTCTGAACTCATTTTTCTCCACCAGCAAAAAGGGGTTTATATACTGCATTCTGAGAAACTAATAAGGTAAGTAGCTACTCCTATTGTGAAAAAGCCCATAGTTTGTTTGGCATACAACAACAGGTGGGGGGGAAATGCAGTTTCTACCAAGGCACTGGGTTGGTTCTATAACATGTCCAAATGTTATTTGATACCTCCTGTGAAAACGGAATCTGTAGACCCAGGCATGGTGACCTTAGCACTCAGGAGGTGGATACAGGTGGGTCAGAAGGTCAAGGCCAGCCTTAAGTACTTCAAGTCTTCATTGTAAACCTGGACTACGTTTGACCCTGTTTCGAAATAACTCAAAAGAATTTTTGTTTTTGTTTTTTGTCAATAGCATGTGGGAGCCTGAGGCAGGAAAAATCTCATGTCTAAGGTCAGCCTCGGAAATGCAGCAAAACCCTGTATCTAATGGACACACAGACAAGCGGAGTCCAGGCTGGAGATGCAGCTCAGTCACAGCATCCTTTCGAAGTCTAATTCTGCTTCAGGCTTTCCTTAGTAAGTAAACACATGCAGAAGAAATAATCGTGTTCATTTGACTTTACAACAGAGGCATAAGGGGCAAAGGCTTCCTTCTTGATCCCCCAGATCACCCCTTGGAAGAAGCCAGCTGCCGTGTTATGAAGGCCCTCAAACATGCCTGGGAGAGGTCCGCACTGTGAGGCCGTGAGGCTACCTGCCCATCGCCAGCTCAGAACCTGAAGCCACTTGCAGAGCACCATTCAGTAGTGAGCTATCTTTGAAGCGGATTCTCCAGTGCCAGTCAGACATGAAGATCTCTAACACTGACGTCCCAGTATGTCTGCCACCTCATAAGAGACTCCAAGCCGGAAATCCCAGCTTAACTATCCACCTACACCTGGCCCATGCCAACAGTAACTTAACAGTAACTGCCTGTTGTGTGGATCCAGTAAATTATAGTATATGTTACTATCCGAGATAATACAGAATTGGGTTGATTCCTTATTCTTTTATAATAATCACTGATACTCATGAAATCAGCGCGTGCGTGCGTGCGTGCGTGTGTGTGTGTGTGTGTGTGTGTGTGTGTGTGTGTGTGTGTAGAAACCTCACATTTGAGTAGGAAGAGTGTTGTTTCCTGATTTTTCACCATTAAAATCCTACTTAAAAAGCAACTCCCAAATCCCACCCTTTAAATCCACAGCTCACTGTAGTCACCACATAGACAAACACATGTGCTAACTATTTCAAATGCATAGGATAAGCACAGATTCTTATGACCCCAAATTAGCTGTCACTAATACACTTAACAATGCTTTCAGGGTTACTTCTGGGTGCTTCCTGCATTAGCTCCCTTTTTATAAGTTCACCAATTTACTTTTTATTTGTTTAGGAACTTATATTTTAAAAGGAAAGCAGCTGCATGTTTATTATGAAGATAAAACTTATCTTTCATGAGAATGAAATAAAATAAATTGCACGTAGGATATTAAATAATGTTCACGCAACAGAGGCTGTGATGACTCTGTACATCTGCGGAAAGTTACAGCTGCCTGAGTGTCCCGTTTTCAATGCCCCCAACAGTCGTGTAGAGTGGCAGTAGGCGGGATGTTTTCCTATTTTGAATGTGGGATAGCAAACAAACAAACAAAAAACTTAACGTGAGAGGCTTCTAGAACTCAGCCCCACTTTGGGTCTCTAAAGGTAATACTCCAGTTGCATATCCAGTCTCCCACTTCCCTCTCCTGCAAGGGCACAGAGGGAAAGACAGTGGGGGTGAAACTCTCTGCAGCTGCAGTTAGAAAGGTGTTCAGGAGAGGGGAACATGAGAGCCACTCTAGGGTATGGAGGAGCAGGGAGAGTTATGAGTGTTTGTGCGTACACAAGTGTACATGCACGTGTGTGTGTGTGTGTGTGTGTGTGTGTGTGTGTGTGTGTTCACGCGCATGTGGAATCCAGAGGTTGACTTCTGGTTTCTTCCCGAGTCACTCTCCACCTTTTAAAAAATATTCTATTAATTCTTTGGGAGTTTCATACAATGCATTTTGATCATATTACTCTCTACCTTGTTTCTCAGGACAGGTTATCTCTCTCTCACTGACCCTGGAGCTCACTGATTAGGATACACTAGCTCACCAATCTCTAGCACCAGGATTACAGGTACACATCACTCTATCCTTTTCCTGTGGTCCTGGGAATCCCAACTCAGGTCCTCATACTCACTGAGCCGCTGCACCAGGCAGGAAGGAGAGAATGTATTTAATTTCCTTTGACCCCACTGGAGAGGTGGGAAATGGGGGAGAAGCCATCCTCTTTGTTTTGACTTTTGTGCCGTCTTTTTCCGACACATCATGTTTAAACTCCTGAGTCCAGGTTCAGACAGGAAAAATGGTCTTCAAAGAGTCCAGATCTCCTAATGAAATCACTTTCTTAGGTTATCAGACTCTACCTTTGTTCCTTCATTCATACAATCACACAGCAACTAATCATGTAGTTGAGTCGGAGCCTGGGGAAAGCATTTGGCTTTAACGTGTGAAAAATGTCATTCTCATACTCAGCCAAAGAGTTCAAGACCTGACTTTAGTCTCCTCTGGGTCGGACTCCTGCAGTTTGAAATAAACAACCTGGTGGAGTCTTTAATGACTCAGACACAAAGCCAACATTGTTCTGAGTTAGCCCCGTGAAACAAGAGTCAAGGCTCGGGATGAGAATGAAGCCCGTCTCTAATTGGACGTTTTCACCGAGGGTTGAGCCAAAGGCTTTATTTTGCTCTCCCCTGTCGCCATTCCTTTGTTTTAGGAATATGGCTTTTTCCATATGGATCTAGACAGCCTGTGCCAGAAAGCCTTTGTACCTCATGAGGAGAGAAGGACATTCAGGCAAGATCCCAATGTTAGGAGCAAAGAACTGTGCGCCGGGCTCTTGGGGCTCCGAGCTGTGTTGCACTGTGGGTGTGCTGGGCACTGGGTCTTTTCATACAAAGTAAAACACACCTTGGGGAATTCATTAACCTTAGGAGACTTTGTTCTCAGCTGCTCACATTGTTAGAGTTGTTTCCACTGCCTTAGAGTAGTGAATAATACCGAAATAGGAAGGAGAAAGTAGGGCTCTCTCTCCTATTTTCTAGCTCTCTTCCCCATCCCACCACGTGTTATTGTGTGTGAGTGTGTGTGTGTGTGTGTGTGTGTGTGTGTGTGTGTAGCCGAGGAGAGCCTCAAACTCATGATGCTGTTATTAAAGTTGTTAGTGTCAGAGCCTGGGCCTGGCAGCCCTAACAAGCTGTGCTGAACCACCCATCCTAATCAGGCCAATGAAACAGACACGTAATAGCGGAGAACAGAGAAAGATTTGAGTAATGTGGCTACATTGGGGAGAAGAACAAATAAAGAGGTCCGATGATACCGACCCCTGGACACCAATCCCATCTTCAGGGTCCTGGCCTGAGGTTTAGGTTTAAATAAAGGGCAAGAGCTCAACAACCCCGTCAAGGGATGGTATTCCGCCCATCACTGCCCCATCACTATCTCAGCTCCAGTCTCTCCTGCAGAGGTCTGAAAAGTTGACAGTCAAAGGCAAGGGCAAGGTAACTCTTTAGAATACCCTTGTTTCTTTCAGGATGGTTACAGTTCCACACTCCACCCACTGAGACATTATCAGGCAAGCCTTTCTCTGGTTCAAGCTGCCCAAATCTCACTAGACTGCTCCCTGTGTCTTAATACCCTAAGATGTCACTCCTCCCTGGTTTTCTTCATTGGAGGCCCCTATTCAGACTCCTTTCCTGACTCTCTGTACTCAAGTTCAACTACCCAGCACTTGGCTGAGGGTGGTCATCTATGACTGTGCTCGGCTCCCTGCTCTGGGGTGCCATCCAACCACACCTGTATTCGATGATGCCAGAATTTGTTTATCTGGTCCTCACTTTTTCTTTGAACTTGATACTTGCATATCCAGCTGCCTCCTAAGAGGACAGCCCCTTGGCTATCCAGGAGAGAGCACAAATTTTACGTCTAAAAAGCACTTCTCCACCACTATAGCCTCCCTAAGGAAATGCTGCCTTTGCCTACTCAATTTAATTGCTCAACTAAAGATCAGAAGTCATGAATTAATCCCTTCTCTTCCCCATTCATTTCTAGCACTTTCCATCTCAGCCTCTGGTACAACCCTACAGGTCACCATCCTATCACGTGGTCTGGTTGCCTGGGATAGCCTCCTACTAGTGTCTCTGTGTATTATATGACTGTACCAGGCTTCTTTGTTTGGGCCACCAACCAGCTCCCAGATCATGACACAGAGACTTACTATCAGTTTTGAATGCTTGGCCTAGCTTAGGCACATTTCTGGCTAGGTCTTTTAACCTAAATCAACCTGTTTCTCTTTATCTCCCTTTTCCTCAGGCTTTTTACCTTCTTACTGTATAACTTACTTTCACTGATTCTTGTATCTGCTGACTGGCTTCTTGCTCTGGGTGTCTCCCTCCTTCTCTCTCCCTCCTCTCATTCCTCTTCTTTCTTTTCTTGCCATCCTAGATTTCCCCTCCTATTAATCTCTCTCCCTGCCAGCCCCACCTATCCTTTCTCGGCCCAGCTATTGGCCGTTTAGCTCTTTACTAGACTAATCAGGTGCCTTAGGCAGGCCAGATGAAACAAATGCAACACATCTTCACATAATTAAACTCACATCCTTACATCATCAAACAAATGCAGCATATACACATGTAACACACCTTTACACGGTTATAGTAATATTCCACAGCATAACCAAACATAACACGTCTTTGCCTAGTTAAAATAATATTTCACAACATATGACACTGTTTTCTTAGCAGTCAAGGTTATCTTTTAAATACATGCTATTAAATTATAGCCCTTCTTTATCATTATCTCCTGCTACATTTTGGATAAAAACTAAAGTCCTTACCACATCCACAAGCTCCTGAACAATCTACCCTCCACCTGACTTCCAACTTCATTTCCTTTTTGTGACTCTTCCCACTCCCCACTTCTGCCACACGTCTTCTTGTGAGGGGAAGGGAAGCTGTAACACCTCACACCCCACATAGAACAATAGAAATAGCTGTCTTTGGAAAGGCAGGTCATGGACCCACTGAGAGACCACGGCAAGGATTCAGTAGAGATGCTGTGAAGGGGATACAGATCCAACGCACAGACTTGGGCTCAGATAAGCACCCATAAGTGAGGCATCAGGAGATGCTGTGGCAGCCAGGAAGAGGCCTAGGGAACCGGGGTGGGTCCAGGCTGCTACCAATGACACAAGGCTTCTGCCTATGGTGATCTTAAAAGCATCAATGAAAATGTGACCTCATAAGTCAATGACAAGCACTTAGGACATATCACTTTTAGTGCCAGTGAATAGGATATAGCCTCTGTCCTCAATCATTATTCAGCCTAACGAGTGACAGACAGACAGAAAATTGCCACCCAGGTTGATAAGTGCTACCAGAAGAACATATGTGGGCACAAGCCCATCAGTGAGCAATATTTTCTAGGTGGTGGCACAAAGCAGAAAGGGCAGCCACGGGATTATGCCTCTGTCATTGGTCATGGTCTCTGTGTTAGTCACGGTTCTGTTGCTGTGAAGGGACACCGTGACCAAGGCAACTCATGAAAGAAAGCATTTGATTGGGGTCTGGCGTAGACTTTCAGAGAGTTAGTCCATTATCATCACGGGAGAGAACACGGTGGCATACATCGCAGTGGAGAAGTAGCTGAGAGTTCTCCATCCTGACCCACAGGCAGTAGGCAGAGAGAAACACTGGGCCTGGATCCGGCTTTTGAAATTCAAAGTCTGCTCCCAGTGACACACCACCTCCAACAAAACCATACCAACTCTAACAAGGCCACACCTCCTTAATCCTTCTAATCCTTCTCAAACCCAGGGCCATTTGTAGGGCAGTGAAGGAGCCCATCCTTACTAGATAATTCATACTCTGAATTTCAGAGTGCCACAGAAAAACATGCATTTTCAAAGAGCAGAAAGAACGAAAACCCTACTCACTTACATTTTATTTGCACACATGTTTTCAATGTCATGGCAACATTATTTAGCATTGCTATCTTTTTAAAAAATATGTTTCTGCATTGGAATCCCTGAGAAATAAAGCCACAAATGGAGCAGTGCAAATGTCTTTATTATTATAGCATAAATGGCATCATTTGAGTGTGGCAGGGAGGTAGGCACAGATCAACCAAGTGTGGGAGATACCGTTAAGCATTGGGTCTCTACTTTCTCCCTGTGGTCCAAGAGGCACATTTGATTCCTACACCTCTCCCTTCTTCTGAAAAACTTAGGAACTCCTCAATTTGGGGGTGATCAAAGCAGCACCATAGAGATAAAGGTGGGCATTCCCCTAACTAATGCCAATCCCCTCTGCCCCATCCCAAAGCCCTTCTCGGGGTAGACTCTCCAAAGTGCAAGCAGTCACACACACACACACACACACACCGTGCAGCAAGAGCTTGCTAATGGTAAGGAGTGCAATTGGATTAGTTCTCTGGTGGCAGGAATCAATAGCCCAGAGTATGTGGAGCCGATTAGACATTGCTAATTAGAGCTCTCAGACATTAATCAAGCACCACGTATGGGGCTAATCAACCAATGTGGGAAGCAGAAAAAGTCAATAACGTCCCAAGTCTCTCCTTGAATTTTCCAACCTGGTTCACCTTGAAATCCAGCCTAAAGATAGCAATCCCTGAAGTGTGTCTGCAGGTAGTAGGCTAGGAGACTGCTGTTTCGTGGGCTCCTGAGCCTTCTAAAATGAGTGGCGGAAGTGATGTCACCAGCACAGACTCCAGGCTGGCCGCTTTTCATTGATAGGGCAGCAGGGCTACGGGTCAGCTGCAGGCTGGTCCCAAAGAGGCTGACCAATGTTCCTAAGGCAGGAGCTGTAAATAAAAACAAATGTTTGCTGACTAATAGAGAACTCATGAGTAGCCCAGCATGGAATTTAAACAATTGCTCCCGTGCAAGAAAGTAATAAATGTTAGGCTTGTGTTTACTAGCATGAGTGGAGAGTAAATCCGTGGTCAAATCGAACAGTGCTTTATGAACTCTAGGAGATAATCCACTAGATTCATCTGCCCAGCTCGGCTTAGAGAGCTTCGGTAAGCACAATTACAAAGTATGACATTAAGTCCTTTAATATGACAAAATGTATGGGCTAAACTGGCCTTTGATAGATTCTGTTTACATGTAACCACACTCAAAAATGAGTAGCATATAGCAAAAATATTTCCAAGCACTTACATCCTTAATTGATTGATGGCTCCCTGGCATCTCTGAGTGTTACCCTGAACAGAGTTACTTCTTGCCCAACATGTTCTTTGTATCTCATCAGAATCTTCCCCCCCCTCCCTCCGCGCCCCCCACCACCACCACCCCGCCTTTTTTGTTGTTGTTGTTGTTCTTTTCAAGACAGGGTTTCTCTGTGTAGCTTTGGAGCCTGTCCTAGAACTCACTCTATAGACCAGGCTGGCCTCGAACTCACAGAGATCTGCCTGCCTCTGCCTCCCGAGTGCTGGAATTAAAGGCATACATACCATTGCCCAGCCAGAATCTCCTTTTAAAAGATATTTTTGTTGAAAATCACATTGTTTGCGCGCGCGTGCATGCATGTGCGTGTGTCTGTGTGTGTGTGTGTGTGTGTGTGTGTGTGTGTGTGTGTATGCCAGCATTCAAATCATTCAAATTTTGTTTCTTGCTGGATTGTGGTGGCACACGCCTTTAATCCCAGAACTCAGGAAGCAGAGGCAGGAAGATCTCTGTGAATTTGAGGCCAGCCTGGTCTATAGACCTAGTTCCAGTACAGTCAGGGTGACACAATGATCCCTGTCTCAAAAAACTCAAAATAAATAAATAAATTTGTTTCTTCAGAAATAGAAAGTAAGCTTGAAATGAACTCAGGTCCCCACAGATTCAAAGGAGAGTTAAGATTTGCGTTCTGTAGCGACTCAGTTTTTATGTTCTTAGAAGACATATTCTTCCGGCCTCTCTCAGCATTGTCAGCTTTAGACTTAAGCAGGAAGAGTGAAATAGAATTCCAGGATTTAATTATGGGATACAGACCAGTGCTGGAGGAAAGGAAAGCACAATATTAGGAAAAGTAAGACTGAAATTAAATCTTGCCTAGAACCCCAGGTCACAACATATTGATGGTGGGGCCTGGACAAAAATATAATGTCCCTGAGCCTCTGAGATGAAGACAGGAGTGTGTCCAAGGTCATGGTGTGATATAAGACAACACACTTGAGCACTAGGATACCATGTGTGCTTGGAGTTAGAGGCAGTGACTACTTGACCAAGTCCCCTTGTCTTCTCCCATTGATGCTGGATATTGACATTCTAGAAAGCAGTAATTGTATTTTCTGTATCTTTGAAACTTTATTGTCTGACACTGTAGGGGTTGTACATAGCTGGCTTAAGAAATTATTATTAAGGCAAAATGAATTGACTAAAGGACATGAAAAAAATTAATGAGGGAACCCAAGAATATTTCTTTCTCTCTTGTCCACAAGTCAATACTGAACAAGACCTCCAAGGGTGCAATATCTGGAAATAGTTCAGAAGAGTCAAGATAGATCCTTCCAGTAATTTTCACCATTGACAAGATTGGTTATGGGGCTGGAGAGATGGCTCAGAGGTTAAGAACACTGGCTGTTCTTCCAGAGGTCCTGAGTTTAATTCCCAGCACCCATATGGTGGCTCACAACCATCTGTAATGAGATCTGGCTCCCTCTTCTGGCCTGCAGGGATACATGCAAACAGAACACTGTATACATAATAAATAAGTAAATAAATCTTTAAAAAAAAAAAAAAGATAAGAAAAGAAAAGATTGGAACCAATGAAATCTTATTTTACTTATTACACGACGAATTAATGAATTAAATTTTTTCCCCCCCCCTTCCTTTCTCCCTCAAACTCCTCCCATGCTCCCTTCCTTCAACTCCTTCCCTCGCCCCTTATTCTCAAATTCACGGCCTCTTTTTCTTTGATTATTATTGTTATATATTGTCTTGGTTAGGTTTCTGTTGTGATAAAGACCATGACCAGCTTGAGGAGGAAAGGGTTTCCTTTCACCTTACAGACCTTCATGAAGGGAAGACAGGGCAGGAACTCAGGAAGGGAGCTGGAGGCAGAAACTGAGGAAGAGATGCAGCTTTCTGGCTTGCCCCCCTCGCCCCACCCCCCCGCCCCCACTTCCCGCTAGCTTGCTCAATTTGCTTTCTTATACAGCCTGCCCAGGCACCACCCACGGTAGGCCTAGCCTTCCCCATCAACCACCAATCAAGAAGACACCTTACACCCTTGCCGACAGGCCATCTGACAGTGGCATTTTCTCAACTGAGGCCCTTTGTCCCAGAAAACACTGGCTTGTGTCAGTTTGACAAAACACACACACACACACACACACACACACACACACACACAC
>CABHPH010000500.1:27220-43758 GCA_902168325.1 Peromyscus nudipes | reverse complement strand
CCACCCACTGCAGACTGTCACATTTATTCTGCCTCCAGCTCATTCCCAGAGTTCCAGCTGCAATATAAGACTACAGTATAATTTTGGTCAGTAGGAGTAAAAATGCTCAACTGTTGTGAACTTTTGTTATTCTAATGCCGAGATATTAAAATGTCTTCATCACAAACAAACTTCTGGCCACTACATGAGCAGTTTAGTACCCAACAAAGGATCAAGACCCCAGCAAACAGGGATCTGTCATACACTGGCCCTGCCAAAGCAGCTATGAAACTAGACAGCTCAGTGAGTATTCCTCCCACCCCTGAAAATCAACTACTTTGGCCACTTGCCAAATGTTGTGCCTATTCCTCTTCCCTCCACACTCTGGGGTCTTTCTCCAGGTCTTCTCTCTAAGGTTGGAAAATTGCTCCATATGTCAGAGCAGACACGGTACTCAGCAAATTTCTTAATCACGCAATGTTCCTAAGACTTTGAAGGTAGATGTTTAGGGATAGTCCACTTCATCCAGCACATACTGATGTTCCTACATTAAAGTCTTGGTTGTGAGGGACTTCACTGGCTTCTTCAGAAAATATTTTTTTGAGTGACTACTTATGAGGGACACATGGTTCTGAATATTCATGACATAGCATTGATTTCTTTTCTAAAAATTAGAAAAAGGTCTGTGTCCTCGTGGAGCTTGCATGATGATAGATACTGCCTCTCGTAACTATTATGATAGTAGTCTGTGACATAAGCAATCGGGAAAAAAAATGCAAGATAATGGGTTAAATGGATTTGTGAGGCTATTGGAAAAGGTCGTTTTAAAATGGTATTCAAAGAAGCCTGTTCGGAAAAGTTATTACTAAAAAGAATCAGGAATTTTGCCTTACAAATATCTAAGAATTGGGGGTGGATTTCAGAAAACATAGACCTGAATGACAGACATCAATGACAGAATATAACAGGTGATTTCCCAAGTGCCCAGAGTGCCTGGAGGAGTGAGTGAGGAGAATGACTGAAATCTCATAGAAAATGGGCTAAGAGCTTGGTCAGATGGGACTTTGGATGCTACAAGGAAGATTCTGGATTGATCTCTCTCCCTTGATCCCTCTCTCCCTCTCCCCTCCTCCCTCTCCCCCCACCCTCAGTTGAGATCAGAGATCATCATGAGCATGACAAAATCATTGAATTTTAGGATTGTGTGTACTCCTTCTGGTGTCTATGTCAGAGGGCATCATTTGGAAGTTGCAGCAGTGTTGGCCAGAGCTGTGACTGAGGCAGGTGTGATGGGATATGGTCCCCACAGGAGAATGAAACCATAGAGTCTTCACTCTTGTAACACCAAGTTGGGCTGCTAAATTTAGACGTGGCGATCATTTATGTTACGACTTGACAGATGATGTACTTCTTTCTTAGTTATTATAGTGGATAGTTTTAAAGACACCTTAGCTAGTCCAACATTCATTTTCCAATTTGTATCTAGATTTCTGTAGCAGGATTTTTAGATTCCATGTAGTTTATAAATCTGCATTATTCCCTGGCACCCACTCATTGGTGAATCAGATTTGAGCATTTTTTCTGCTTTGTGACTTCCTTGCCAGTTGGCCTCACAGTAAAGCTCATTCTTTTTGCAACACCTGGTGCTATAGCACCGGCTTTAAGCATAGTTCCCTGCTGGTTGTCACCAAGAACAGCACAGATGAAGCTGGCCCTTTGTTAAAAGCAACCTGACTGGGGATGGAGAGCTATTTATTTTTCAATGTGATTGTGAGAGTAAGGTGTTTGCAGTCAGCATATACTACCCCAAACATGTCCCGTTGTTGATGTTTTTATTTTTTTTTAGAAACAGTGAAGGTAGGAGAAGCTCTGAGCACAGAGGCAGTTATGCTTTGGAGGAGTAGCTGGTCCTCAGTACTGGGAAAAGGAACTGAATGACAGGAGACTTTTTATCAATGGAGGCCTTGACTGAAATGTACAGAACAAGGCTTACTCATTCATAGTGCCTTTCCCAGCCACCTCTCATCACTTCCCTTCACATTCTTTCTCTCTTTAATTTGAAGATCCTCTGTAAGTAGAGGGCTAAGTTGTCTCTATGAAACTTACCCTGTCCTTGAGTACTTTCCATATGTATATATATGTATATGTAATGCATGTTAGTAGAGTGTGTGTGTGTGTGTGTGTGTGTGTGTGTGTGTGTGTGTGTGTGTTTCCTTGTTAAAAAAAAAGGAATGTTGAGCCGGGCGGTGGTGGCCCACACCTTTAATCCCAGCACTTGGGAGGCAGAGCCAGGCGGATCTCTGTGAGTTCGAGGCCAGCCTGGTCTCCTAAAGCGAGTTCCAGGAAAGGCACAAAGCTACACAGAGAAACCCTGTCTCGAAAAAAAAAAAAAAACCAAACAAAAAAAAAAAAAAAGGAATGTGTTAAAATTAAGGACTGGTGAGAAGGCTCAGAGGGGAAGGCACTTTCAGTCTGACGTCTGATATGCTGAGCTGCAGCCTTGGAACCATGCAAAGGTGAAAGGAAAGTGGCTGTACAAAGTTGTTCTGACCTCCACATTTGTGCCCTGTCATGTGTGCTTCACATAGTGATCAGACACACACACACATAAATACGATTTTTCAAATGAGCAAAATATCTAATTTAAAGAAAGAATGAGCTAAAATCTGATAAAGCAGGAACATAACCGAAAACCAGAGTTTCTGTTGTCATCCACTGGACTCTCTGCCTTTCTGTATTGTTTTCACTTTTACAAAGGAAAAGGCAGGCATTAGAACAGGGTTGAAACGGATCTGCTCTGTGGCCAGGTGCGTTACCTACTGGAGAGAACCCAAATCTGATTTGCACGTGAGTTTCCGAAGCAGGAATGTCTGTCCTGCCACCAGTCTGAAACTGTGCTGACCACAGAAGTTACACCCACCTTGATTTTTCCTATTTCCTGTGCCTGTTTTCAGCTTGTGGTTTGAAGTGCTTGAAGCCCAATAGTTGCAATGATAATTAAGCTTGTTGAGTTCGTACTCTGTCAAGCACTGCTTTAAGAACAGGAGATACACTGTCATCCTGTCTCCCTGGTAGCCCTGTGAGGTAGTATATCATTGTGCTTCCCATTTTGCAGTTAAAGAGTGAAAAACCGAGGAACGATGATGTTAAGAAACTTGTTCAAGTTCAATTAGCTGTATTTGAATTTAAATGGAGGATGACTAAGGCCTGTTCTCTCGTGCAGGGCATTACACAGATCACTTTTTCACACTTCAATATAATGTATGGTGTATAAAACTAACAAAAACATTCTAGTTCTTACTCACTGTGTTGCTATGTTTTGCTAAATTTGTATTCATTTATTCTTTCATAATTTCATACATACAAGTAACATACTTTTGGACCATATTCTACTGTTACTTTTCTTACCCGTTGCCCCCCCACCAAATGCATTCTTCTTCTCAACAAGTCTACTTACTCCTACTAACTTTTTTGGTGGTTCATTGCATTTTTTTGTTTGTTTGTTTGTCTTTGAGACAGGCATTACTGTGTAGTCCTGGCTGTCCTGGAACTCTCTATGTAGGCCAGACTGCCCTGGAGCTCCGAGATTTGCCTGCCTCTGCCTCCTGACCTTGTCTTCTGTGGTGGCTAGTTTTATGTCCACTTGATACAAGCTAGAGACATTGGAGAGGAGGGAGCCTCTGTTGAGGAAATGCCTCCATACAATCAGGCCACAGGCTAGCTTATAGGGCATTTTCTAAATTAGTAATTGGTGTGGGAGGGCCCATCCCATTGTGGAGAAGACCACTCCTGGGCTGGTGGTCCTGGGTTCTATAAGAAAGCAGGCCGAGCAAGCCATGGAGAACAAGCCAGTAAGCAGCACCCCTCCATGGCCTCTGCATCGGCTCCTGCCTCCAGGTTCTTTCCCTGTTTAATCTTGCCCTGACTTCCTTCAGTGATGGACTATGATGGGAAAGTGTAAGCCCAATAAACCCTTTCTTCCCCGTGTTGCTTTAGTCATGGTTTTTCATCGCAGCAATAGTGATCCCAACTACAGCATCTTCCTAAAAGCTCATATTCTATCACTGGTGTGTGTGATTCTTGAGAAACAAAAAGAGAACCTCAAACTGTTGTTCTTAAGAGACTCATTTTTATTCCAAAGGTTCTAGCCAAGTCAAAAGATCTAAGTGAGTCAGGCCAGAACTGGAAGTCAAGTGTGCGTTACCTGACAGACACAGAGCAGATGGGTGTCCCTTGGAGGAAAGCCATCTTCTGTACATTGGTGTCAAAGGCAGCTGCTGCTTGGATTGTAGGACATGCAGGACTCAAGGCAAGCTACTTATACCTATACTTGTGTCTCCAAGCTACAAAACTCCTTTTCCCGTGGCGGCTTGGCATGGGGCTCTGTGAAGAAGGTAATTGTTGGTGCTCAGTCTGGCCTCCTTGCTACTCACTTTCAGTAAGCAGCCTTTGTCTCAGGCACCTAGGCTTGCCCTAACACAGCTGGAACTGGGTATGACATACACAAATGTATGCACAGCCTGGAAAGGAAACACTGAGTAGATAGTTAATAAAACTTAACTAACTACTTGGTGCTAGTGAAGTCATTGTTATTGGAGGAGAATCTATAGCCATTGATTTACAAGACTAGCATAATCTCCAACAAAAATCTATAAACATTTGTCCTAAAACCCACAGATAAATATAATCTTTAACCCTCCTCAAGGCAACTTCCCCTTGCAACAGATGGAGACCATTACAGAAAATTACAACCAATTGAAATGCAGAGTTGTAGAGCCCAGTCCCAATGGACACATCTACAAAATGCTTCTGCCCCAGAGGCTCAGGGAACATCGCAGAACAGGGAGTAGAAAGACTGTAAGAGCCAGAGGACCAGGCAAATTGCTGTGAGATTGTGTCTCCTAATGATATCAGAAGCTACACCCGTAAAGTCTCACCAACACGGCTGCCCAAATGTGAGCTACACAAGGGCTACGCCATTGGACATACCAAAGCTCATGAGGTCTCAACAAAGAACTACAGGCAACTGAGGAAATCTAGGGGCAGAAAAAGTTGTCTTCCCCAGGGAAGAGCACACCAATTGGTCATTCAGTGTGAAAGAATTGGCCCTGAAACTGTATATACAAGTAGCATTATATGGATTAAACATACTGTATTTAGGATTGTCTGTGTGTGTGTGTGTGTGTGTGTGTGTGTGTGTGCATGCGCGTGTGCATGTGCGTGTGCGTGTGCGTGTGTGTGTGTGTGTGTGTGTGTGTGTATAATATATACATATATGCATGCAATAACAACTAGTGAAAAATGAATTTGAAGGAAAATTGGAGGCTTGGAGACAGGAAAGAAAAGTGATAAATAAAATTAAAAAATAAAATTAAAAGAATTTTTCAATAGCTGGAGCACAGCAGGAAAATGAAAGAACAGAGAAAACAATCACTCAAATTCACCTTCAGGATTCCTTGGGGAAGTGTAGAAGCTGGAAGAATTGTTATAATGAAAACTCCCCTTTTTCCACCAAAGAACATAATCTGATCAGCTGCCATGAGTACAGCAAGTGCCCAGTGTCCATAACAGATGCACACTTTGGCTGTGCAGAAGTTTATATTTTCATAACCCTAGAACACACTACCATTTTTAAGATTCACAGCTGAATTCTTGCTTCTAAGGATAAAAACAATGGCTTAATATATACAGTCCCATGCTATAATTGCCAAAACTATCCCCTCTTTGAGTGTTAATTTCCAGTTTCTCAATATGGGGCATCTTCTCGCTGACCCTAAGGATAGCATGGTGTCATGTTCACAGACCTTAGCTTTACAGAATCAGCTTTGCCTCAGCCTGTCTCTGGTGAGACCACAGTGGCTGCCCCCAGTGCTCAAAACAACCCGGGACACACGGCTGGCCCTTGTTGTTGTTCATACTTATCTCTGTAACACATTTATTAGGTATGATGTAATATGAAGGCTCTGAGAATGTCATTTTAAGAGAGAGAAGTGTCTGCTGGGACAGACTTTAACAATAAGATGTGACTGAGGAAGATGGGGTAGAAGGTACTGGAGGAAACTCAGTGGGAAAGATGACAGCAAGACACATGTGAGAAGACTCCTTGTTGGTTTCTGCTTTCCTTTTTGTCAGTGTGGTATAAGTCTTATTTCTAGGTGGAGGGTGTGCCTGACTCACATTTCAGCCGACACGTGACATGACACAGAGATATGGGAACCCTCAAAAGGCTAGTCTCAAAAGAAAACAGTTCAGCAGGGTCAAGGTGGGCTGTTTTTAAAACATTGAAATAGAACATTTTTTTTATAGTTATCAGGATCTAAATATTGAATATTCATCTATGAAGCTAACAGAGCAGCCTAATCTTTTTTGATTTTGTTTTACTAATCAATCTCATTGTGATATTTATAACTATATTAAATGAGAACGAGACTAGCCTTTTCTGTATCTGTTTGATTCCCTTGAATGAACAGAATGGATATCCCTCAGCAAATGGTTACATTACTAATTTGACTGTGTTTCCTATGGCATTTTTTGTCTTTACAAAGATAACATGTTTGAACTGTAAAGCGTTGCTGGAAAAAAACTGTAAAATACAACTAAAATATGCTAAATAATATCTAAGCAAATATGACTAGAAGATATTAAATAAATGTCTAAACAAATGAAGAGACAGCTAGACAGCTGAGACCATGGTCACAAACTGACCCCGACTCTGTTCTCTGAATTTGAGGACAGCTTGGTCTACAGAGTGAGTTCCGGGACAGCAGGGCAACACAGAGAAACCCTGTCTTGGAAAACAATATAAATAAAGAAATAAAGTTTGTCATACAGAAGAATTAGACAAATGGCCACTACAACATGATAGAAGTGTTACTGTAGAGCTGATCACAAACACATGTACACACACAAATTTAAAAATAAAAAAACAATCTTGAGAGCATGTGTTTGTAATTTTTCCTTTCCCCAAAGCCTTAACACCCATATTTATAAAAGCTTGGCTAGGACTGGATTATCTGCTTATTCATAACCACTAACAAACAAGGGAATTAAAATATTTTTGCTACAAATACAGGTGGGGTTCAGTAGGAAATAAGGCAATGGGGGGAATCAATGCATGGGAAGCTTGTATTTAATAATTATGCAGTATAGTTGACCTAGAAGAAGAATCTCTGATGGAGTGTTTGTACCTGTAGGTCATGTGTTAGCTTGTAAATAAGCAAGATTAGAAAACCATGATGTATAGACAAAGCAGTCTTAGATTCAGACCTGGGCTCAAATCTTGTCCTTATAGTTCCTGGACACTATAGTAAAGGATGGGAACACCCACTTTAGTGATGCTTAAGAGAATGAAGAGACTGATCAATGCTTGGATTCCCAACAAGGTCACCTTCCACTCAGGTGCTGACTCGAATTATTTCATATTATGTTTTGCAGATGCGCATCTGCAAGTAAGGTTCATAATTGCTAAGGTAATCAGTTCTGTTTCTAAAGATGTCTGATTACTAGGAAGTTCTGGGTAGCACCCCTCTTGGAATTAAAGTATACCATATTACACAAGAAGATGTACTTCTCAGTGTCAAATTTGGGGCTTCTTATCTTTGGTATATTTTACAGTTATTTCAAGGGAAAATTGATCCCTGAGATATTTTCCATTAGAGTAGTATTTCTTCTCAATGCTTCTTACCAGTGTGACTTCAACAGATAGTAGCCTTTGTAAATTAGCTTCGCTATTACCTCATTAATGAATATGAATGTGTTGGCTTTCCCATTTCCTTTCAAGGCAAGCACATCTGGTACTCATAAACATTGCTGGAGTCTTCCACAAAGAGGGGTAGTTCACGAAGCTTCTTGAATACTCCCGGTGCCAATGAAAGCAGCTTGGCTTCCCCTGAATGCTTTGCTTCACACCCTCCATACAGTGCAAGTGTCTGAAGCCACACACGTCTTTCTGACAGTTTGTACTTCCTTGATATCCAGGCTGACATCAAAGGCCTTCTTCTGTCCTTTGGGTGCACTAGTTGCATCCCACAGTGTCTTCTAAGCCTGATGTTTTTGTGGTTCTGCAAATCAATAGGGCCATCTGCCCCACTGGAAGTGGCTCTGCCATCTGGCTTTGAGAAATTGGGTCAGAGCTTACCGCTTCAAAGAAAATGGTTAGTAAATCTTTCTTACATTGAAGCACAATACACAATCATGAAAAGGCTATCTTTGAATGTCAGAAAAACCCTCTTTTGAATGGTCTTCATCTTATTTACCTGTGTTTGCTGACCAGGAAATCAATGGTTTAGTATCATTATGGAAAACCTAGTATGTGCCACGTGTTTTCTGTTCATTATCATTGGTACTCATGGGAACCACCTAGAAGGTTTGTTCCCTCACATAGCACATGTATACCTGTTCAGAGAGACTCACAGAGAAGCTGGAGGATGTGATCCCAGTAGAAGCAGATGCTGAGACCATGCTGCCTCATGCACTAAGGCCTTGTACACCTGCATCCCATGACTGCTGATTCTCTGCCTGCATATGTGCCATTGGCTATATTCTGGAAGGTGGTAGACTTCTGTTTTAATACTGTTATCAGGAGTTTCCTACATTCAAATGGTAAGCAAGCTTGAATTTAAATACAAATACACAATATATGTCCTCTGACAGTTTCTGAAGTCAGGGCAGAGGGCCATGAAAGACTTTCATGAGTTTTCTATTTGGACCTATTTGCCATTTTGACTTTCAGCTTGCTCTCAATTGCAAAGATTTGTTTACTTACATGAAAAAAAAATTTTAAGCCAACTTATCATTATTCATAAGAGAAGGGAAACAAGTAGCATGTTTGTGTGACTAAAGAAATGTTTTCTAGTCAAAATGGCTAAATCGTTTCACATAATTTTATATGGACTAAGTCCATATAAACCAGTGCCCAGCTAAAGACCAGAGGGTGCCAGAGAGCAAGACCTCATGTCGAATAACACACACACACACACACACACACACACACACACACACACACGCACATGCACACACACCAAGGATTTTGTACTACACACTCAGTATACATTTAAACTTAACTTTCTCAGCTTCATTGCTAGTATGATGCCAATCTTTAGGAATATCAAAAGAGGATTTCTGGTTGTTGTTTTGAAATTTTTAATATCAGTTCTCAGGTGGTCAGTACCACCAAGCATTTTAGAACTTATACGATATAAATGTAAGAAGTCACCGGATTGGAGAGGTGCCTGAGTCTTAACAGCGCTTGCCATGTAAGTTTGGGGACCTGATTTTGAATCACAGCACCCATGCAGAAAGTCAGCTCTGAGGGTACACACTTGTAATTCCAGTAATCCTAGGACTGGGAAGGTGGAGACAGATGAATCCCTTGGATTTGCTGCGATTAGTCTAACGTAGCCATTGAGCTCCAGGTCCCAGGGAGCGAATATACCTCAGAAAACTAGGTAGATAGCTCCTGAGGCACAACACACACACACACACACACACACACACACACACACACACATCACAGACACACACACACCACAGACACACACACACACAAACCCCTGCACATGCACCCTCGTGATGATGATGTGCAGTTGCACACACAAATGAACATGCTCCCCATACACATACAGTTACACACAAGAACATATACACAGAAACAACAAAATAATTCTTTTGTAGTACACTGTACTTGATACAAAACTCACCACTCCCTAACGTGTAATCTCCTGCACAACAAGCTTTGTTTTTATTCCTTTCAAGGCATTCTGAGACGTAGAAATTATATTTTCTTTCAGAGTAACTGAGGTATTAATTTTCTGAGAATTTATGTATATAACCATTTATATGCAATATATGTTGTGCCTATACATGAGCAAATATTCCAACCTAGTAAAATGGCATGAATTAAAATAAGTCAAAATAATAAATAAAATTCATTAGTAGTATGTAGTTATTTTCCTTTTTACTAGCAAACTTTTTTTTTTTTTTTTTTTTCAAAAGGGTCACACCATATAACCCAGGATGGCCTGGAACTTAGAGAGATTTGCCTGACTCTGCTTCATGATGGCTGGGATTAAAGGCCTATACCACTGCGTGCACTCATCCTTCTTATATGAATGAACTTCAAATAATGGGACATGAAAAGTTCAATTTTAATAAGTCTTTTTCATGACATCCCTTCCTCATAGAAGTCTCTATATCGGAGTACACTTAAATTTGTTTTTGTTTTCTGGGTTTTCTTCTGGTGTGCGTGTGTGTGTGTGTGTGTGTGTGTGTGTGTGTGTGTGTGTACCCATAGCAGATAAGATATAAACCTTCACATTTCTGAGAAGAGGAAGACAGAGAAGATGAAAGAAGTGTTGACAACATTCATTCCTTGTGCTTACAACAAACCCTAATGTCCCTTCAGAAGTCCGTCACTCGGTCCTACCTAGGTCTAGCTTCGTCTTCCACAGTCCCTCTAAACTATAGTGCGCACTGCATGGTCCATGCTCAGCCATCTTACTGTTTCTGCACAGGCTGTGCATTTGTTTTGAACACACTCATGCCAAATTCTATCTGATTATACATGGTCTTCCTTTAGATTGAAGTTCAAAGCCACATCCCCAGGAGGCCACTCTCATGACATCCCTTCATGCACTCCTGCTGGCATGCCTCCCCCACTTCCTTCCTGAAAAACTAGCATTGTAATTTACAAGGCGCAGCGCATCTTCACTCCCATTTTTATTTCTGTCCTCACTATGGTGTGTGCTCCACATCTGTCCGGGGCCTTTTCATGTCACTCCTCTCTTAAATGAATGTGTTGACTCACGGTTGAAGGGCCTTGCTTGTTTATACAAGGGAACAATTTGAGGAGAACGGACCAAGAGAAGTCTTTGTGTTCAGCGACAATTTCCAAAGAGTCCTGAGTTCTGCTAAAGCACAAGAGTGTCTTCTCATTTCCTGGTGAGCTTAGAATGTTCCCTGTCATATTAATCTTGTCGTCTTCCCATCTGCCAGCTGTTCAAGAGGTAGTGGAAACCCTGGACGTCTCAAAAGTGGTAGTGGTCAGACAGGTGGGAGGGGCACTTCTTAGGAGATTGCTTAACTCTACTTTCTGCCAACCCCGAGAGCTTCTTGGGGGGGCTCAGAAGTTAGGACCTCAAGAGGGCCTAGCAGAAAAGTGGACTGCCACCAGGTGGCAGCAAAAGTCACTTCCTCTTGCATCTCCTGTATGGTTCTCTTAGGTTTTTTTGTGTGTGTGTGTGTGTGTGTGTGTGTGTGTGTTAGCAAATAATTTATTCAAATTAAATTAAGCGATTTTCATCCTGTGTGAGGTAACCCAAACCCATAAAGACAAACATGGTATGTACTCACTCATAAGTGGATATTAGATGTAAAGTAAAGGATAACCAGGCTATAATTCACAGCCCCAGAGAGGCTAGGTAACAGGGAGGGGCCAAAGAAGGACTCATGGATTTGCCTGGGAAGAGGAAATAGATCTCCTGGGTACAGCTGGGGGTGAGGGGACAGGGAGGGAGGGGATGGGAACATGAGGGATCAGGTTGGGTGGGTTGGGGATGGAATGGAGGGGGAGAGCAATGAAAGAGATGTCTTGATTGGGGGAGGGGAGTGCATTTAGGGTTAAGGGAGAAACCTGGTGCCAGGGAAACTCCCAGGAATCCACAAGGATGATCCCAGCAGAGATCCACAGCCAAGCACTGGGCTGAGCTTCAGGAATCCTGCTGAAGAGAGGGAGGAGGATGAACAGGCCCTGATCTCATTGCTAGGAGCCCCACAAACAGACCAAGCTACACAAAACTGTCACACAGAGGGCCTAGGTCAGTCCCAGGCAGGCTCCCTAATTGTTGGTCCAGAGTCTGTGAGCTCCTAGGAGCCTAGATCAGCTGTCTCCGTGGGTTTCCCCTGTCATGACCTTGACCACTGGCTCTTACCATCCTCCTCCCTCTCTTCAACAGGTTCTCTTAGTTTTGCCCTCATTTAAAATATTAGACTATGGCCTCCATAGGACTGGACTGCAGGCAAGTTTATAGGGCATTTTCTTGATTGCTGCTGTGGGAGGGTCCAGATCACTGTGGGTGGTGCCACCCTCGGCAGATGGGCCTGGATAGTATAAGAAAACAGACTGCGCAAGCCACGATGAGCAGGCCAATCAGTGGCACCCTCCAGGGCCTCTGCATCAGCTCCTGCCTCCAGGTTCCTGCCCTGTTTGAGTTCCTGCCCTCACTGCTTTTGATGATGAACTGTTATATTGAACTGTGAGTGAAATAAACCCTTTCCTTCCTTCCCCAATAAAATAAAATGAATAAAATATTAGACTATGACTAATTTTCAGATAGATTTAAAGCATCCATTAGTTTATTTCTAGTTGGTATTTATGTCTATTTATTTCAAAGACCTCCAGTTATTTATTTATTTATTTATTTATTTACTTATTTATTTACTTATTTGTTTGGGAGTGGCCATATGTGTGAGTGTGATGTGCGTGTGTGTGTGTGTGTGTGTGTGTGTGTGTGTGTGCTGTGTACACTTGTGTATGTGGGTTTGTACACCCATTTATAGATAAGTAGAGGCCAGCGAGAGTGCCTGGTGTCTTCTTGTATTACTCTGCCTATTCCTTTAAGACGAGGTCTCTCACTAAGTCTAATACTCACACTTTAAGCTAGGCTGGCTGCCAATGAGCTGAGATCTGTCTCTCTCTTCCCCCTTATCCTGGTGTTACAGGTATTTGCATCCATGCCTGGCTCTTTACATGGAGCTGGGGATTTGAATTCAGATCTCCATGCTTGCCCAGCAAATGCTGTTACTCACTGAGCTAGCTCCCAGCCTCCACCTCCAGATTATAAACTCAATGGGAAAATTCCTCTGGATAATAGGTGATCTGAAGAAAAGAGAACACAATTTAAATTTGCAAATTTATGTCATTAAAAAATAATAGGTTTCCCTTCCTAGCAAATACTCAATTTTAACCTTAGTATTTTAATTTAAGTCATTCATGATAAAGACATATTTGAAAATGAATTAACTCACTTGATGCCAATTGAGGTCATAAATTTAAAAATCAGAAGCCTATGTGGCTATGTCAGGTGCTCTTGACAGCGAATGAGTCACACCTGTGATGATTTTCTTAGTCTTTGAGACCATTACCTCCTGTCAGAACTGAGCACTTAGGCTGCATAAAGCCTTTAGTGTTCCACTTGTCTTTTCAACTGACAGGATGCTACGTGTTTTTCACAACTCATTTCAAATACAACATTTTCTGAAAGCTTCCCTGCCCTTCATTCTCCCTTTGGTTAAAGATTGTTTTGGTTTCTATAGTACTTTAAAAATATTATTTATTGTGTATGTGAGAGTGTGAGAATATGTATATGATATGTGGGTGTGTATGTGTGTGTGTGATATGTGTGAGAGTATGTGTGTATGTGTGTGATATGTGAGAGTATGTATGCTTTGTGTGAGAATGTGTGTATGTGAGTGTTTGTGTGTGATATGTGTAAGAATATATATGTGTGGATATGTGTGAGAGCGTGTGTTTGTGTGTGTGTGTGTGTGTGTGTGTGATGTGTATGGGAATGTGGGTGTGTGTGAAATGTGTGAGAATATGGTCGTGTGCATGGGCAATTAGATGACTTTCGGGAGTCAGTTCTTTCCTTCCACTGTAGAATCCAGGGATAGAACTTGGGTTATCAGGTATTCAAGAAACGTACTTTTCCCTCTGAGCCATCTTGCCAGCCCTGTAATACTTGTTTATAGCATTTTACCTGCTCATTCGCCCAAGGAATACTAACAACCCTGTCCTCGACTGTGTGCCAAGTAAATAAAGCAATTATACCTGGTGCCCTCATCAGCTATAATAGGGTGAGACATCAAATGGACGTGTTGTGTTATGATAAAAGTTATGAAGAATTAGAGAGAATGTTTCTGTGTCCTGCTTTCCTAGATCACCAAGCTGAGATCTGAAGAACAAATCAAGTCAGCAGAGCACTCAGAGGGGTGAAAAACATCCAAGACAGAGCAAAGACCACAGGATCACTGTGTCAGGAATGAGGAGATGGCCTGGTAGGAAAGTGATTGCTCTGTACCCATGAGGGCCTCAGTTATGAGCCTCAACATTCATGTAAAAAGCAAAGCATGGCTGTGTATGTCCAGCCACCCCAGCCTGGGGAGCGAGCAGAGACAGGTGGATCCTGATTTCACTAGCCAGGAAGCCTGAATGGCCAGCTTCTGATTCAGTGAGTGACCCTGTCTGGAAAAATAAGACAACAATGGAGGAGGAGCCCACACTTACATCCTACTCTGCCCTACACACATACACACACATACACACACACAGAGAGAGAGAGAGAGAGAGAGAGAGAGAGAGAAGAGGAAGAGAGAGAGGTGTTGGGTAGAGAGGGAGAGGAGGAGAGAACAAGAAGGAAAGACAGAGAGGTAACCAGCAATTTGCCTTCATTTGAGAAACACCCTGCAGAGGGGTCTCTGGAAGAATCAGAGCTGTCCTTCACTTGCAGGCTAGGTTAGATATGGGGCAGAGGGATTGGGGAGGTTGGAAAGTTTCCTATTTTCAACAACAGTTGACCATTGCTAGGGTTAAGCAAGGGGTGGTGGGTAAAAGAATGTCACAGTGAGGCTAAGCATGTCTTCTGCTTGTCCTTGACCGGGACAGAGAGAAGGGAAGAAGGGCACTCAGGCTACAGGGTTAGTCAGTAGGCTAACTCTGTGCCAGCACCACAAAGCTGTGTTGAGGGTACTGGACTTTACCCAACTGTAGAGTCGAGATTTCAGGGAGTAATAAAATAATAACCTGTAGTTTTGATCTGCTGCTCTAACAGAGTGAAGAACACAAGGAGACAAGGAAAAGGACAGAGAGATTACTCAAGTTCCAGAGGCAAGAGGTTTTGATAGATTGTAACCACAGGGATGCAGAGAGGTGGAACCATTTGACTGGGCTTTGAGAGGCTCAATGGACAAGGCTTGGTGATGGGTGAAGAGGAGACGAAATCCAGGACTCCAGGCTAGCACGAAGCTAACTTTCTATCCAAGTGTCTTTTCTTAGGGTGTGGTTAGATTTCACACTTCTGTTTAATGTTTGGAATCGTATCACTACTGTGTTGTTCAGTGTGATCCAGAAGCAAATGACAGGCATAATGATATTTCCTTCTGAGAGCATGTAGATTTTAAATTCTAATTTTTAAAAAGTTTGTAGGATTCCAAATCAATATTAGTTCAATAAATTTTTACTATGTTAATGAGAAAAGTTAGACTAGGGCCTTGGCCATAATTACCATCCTGTCTGTATTATATCATCCATGCTGCTTCCCGAAGGAAGCCTTTGCACGTGCCCTGTTCCTAGTAAACTCCAGGCTCTTGTATTTAACATATGCAATACCTTAAAAGTTTAAAATAGAATCTCCAAGTGCAGATATTCTAATTGAAAAACTTAATAACAACTTTTTTTTAATGTTAATCAACTTTTAGGAGTGTGGGCTATTTTTAGTCCAGGTTGCCCTTGCACCTTTGGGTCCGGTTATATTCTCTTGGCATTACAGAGTATCTCATTGCAACGCTGCCTTTGAAATCAATCAGTTCTTTCAGTAGAGAAAGTGACACAGCAGCAAGGCAGAGAAGTAGGTCACTGAGAACACTCTCCTCACAGAATGTGGAGTTCTTTGCTTCCAGGTGCAGAGGCGGTTAGATGACTTTGGGTTACAGAGTACAAAGGAAGCCATTAGAGAAGACCCTCCTCCCCCCACCAAAAAACAAAATTCTTGGGAATGTCATTACAGTTGGATGCACTGTTTTGTCTGTGGAATTGTAATTTTACCCCAAATTAAAGTGAGTAAAATTTGCTGTTAAAAGATTCTTAGTCTTAAAAATAGTAACAGTATCTAATGCAACCTCATGCCTGACTTCACACAGATTCTGAAAGGATCCAGAAGAGACCAGTATACTGTCCACTGCTTACTGATTGTCTGCATCAGGGAACATTAGAAAATTCCACTCATTTATGTTTGATGAGATAAAAGCAGCAATTTGTATCCCTGCCCCCTTTAGAGGAAAGTGACTAAACCCACAATGTGGAAGCCCCATTCAAGGTTGTTCACAATTCTACCACTGTCCATTTCTTTATTCTAAATCAGGCTGCTTATCAATTAGCAAAATGGAAACCATTCCTTTTATGTTCATTTTTACTAATTAATATTAACATGCATTAATTGAACAAAGTAATGAGTTTGCTTGATTTGACTGTGTGTGTGTGTGTGTGTGTGGTGTTTTTTGACCATATCAATCTCCCAATTTCTCTTCCGCATCGTCCTCCCCTAATTCAGAATGGTCCTTTTCATCTCCCCAAATATCTTTCTTCATGTATTTTCTTATTTTAAATCTGGATTCTCTATGAAAGGAAAATCTGAGAAATCTGTCTTTCTAAGTCTGGTTTATTTTACTTAACATGATCACCTCCAGTTCTACACATTTTCCTGCACATAATTTTGTTATTCTTTGTGACTGAAAATAAATTCTCTCTCTCTCTCTCTCTCTCTCTCTCTCTCTCTCTCTCTCTCTCT